>LPNX011138002.1:0-102968 GCA_001517045.1 Pseudotsuga menziesii
GGTATTTCAAATTTAAAGCAATTTCATTGGCTAACACATGATGACATGGAATTTGAATAAAAGTTAAAATGCCCATTTTGAGTTGAAATTTCCTCTAATGCCTCCTAAATGTGTGTTTATGATTTGTCTTCCTTGTTGACCATGGTAGCACAAGACACCCAACTTCTAGTGATATTTGTTGGATAAGTTTAAGTTCTTCCTTATAGTGGACTAATAAATACTTAACCTTTCTGATAGGGTTGATAAACTCGATATAGATTGGAGGGACTATCTCTAATCCACCTAAAATTGGGCTTTTGTTTGATCATTTCGAATTGGGTGATAAACTCGATATACATTGGAGAGACTATCCATAATCCACCTAAAACTGGGGCTTTTGTTTGATCACTTTGAATTGAGCATCTGACCGGGAGGACATGATTCAATTCTAAAAATAACTATTGAATTTAGGGTTGATAAAAGAATTTATTTCCTGAAAGCATTAGGTATTACATTTTGGGGTTTTTCTTTTAGGTAGGCACAATCACACTTGACCAAAAGAGACGCCATCGAGCGGAATCAATCCTCCATTCAAAGGTCCTTCCAAATTCCAATGGCTTATTTTATCAACGACCTAATGACCGAATTTTTCATCGACCTGACAGAGTTGTCCCCTATCTAAGTTCAATAAACTATATGCTCCAGGGACCAGGAGAGTAGATACCTCTTTATATATGTATGAAATTTCATTATCTAAAATAATAATAATGATGTATCTGCACGTGTGTCTCCGTATTGGTATGAGATCTTGTTCCATGACATGAATGTCAGAAGATGCCCCAACGGTTTCCAATGTGCATCGTGTGAGGGCCATAGAGATGTGAATTATATGTTTCCACACAATAATCGAGTGTGTATTATACTCATCTCTTGTGGGCTCCGGGAGGTTGAATAAATAGTTGTTGCTCCTAAAACATTTAGGTGATGGAAATGCTTTTATTTTTATTTCTGATTTACAATTAGTCTGTGTGCATCCGAAAGTCATAATCCATAATAGAACAAAAATTAAATAATAAATAAAAAATTTAAAATACTTTATATTTGTTGGAAAATTTTAAGTGTTTCCGTAAAATATCTAGGATAAGATGTCAATATTGGAGAGACTTGGAAATGTTTTTTTTTTCAATTTCTAGGATTTATATAATTAAGGGTATAGAAGGTATTTACTTTTATGAGGATAACCCCTACATTAGGAAGGCCACATGGATAAGAACGTGCAATGTATGCATTGGATGTAAACCATTTCAATTTGTATTGAATTTGGTTCTTTCTTTGTGCTTCCTCCCTTACTACAGTCTACCTACTCACCTACTCTTGCATATGCCATGGATAGATAGATTTGTTCATGAATAGTTCATGAATAGATAGACTGAACCATTATAGGCACTATAGACATTCCAAATCAATTTCATTACATTATAGGAACTACAATCACTGAAAGCAATATATAGGGACAGGAGAGTTTGTTATTACATAAGTAAGATAACCTGTCTTTCATGGTGCATTTCACCTAGAGGGGTATATCTCCCTCTTACTATTGTGACTAGTCTCAATGACTATTCCTTTCGGGTACGCACTTATTGCTTCAAAATGATTTTCTTCTCATTTTCAATTTCCAATAAGTTTGTGTACATTTGAAATTGACCATAAACTATAAATTATAATATACAAAAAAAAATGAAAAAAACTTTACCTTTTAATATGAAAATAATTGACATGATTTACATTGTTCAATTATTGCAGTGTTCTTTAATAAAATCCATCTTGAATTTTATTATAAAAGGATTAGATAGCAATACAATATTAAGTTGTAGATTAATCTTAAAGTTTTAATTTTTATTAGAATGACGTGTTTTAGGTTATACTAGAGTAAATGAGATATGATAATTTAGGTTACTTTTTTACATTAAATATTTCCTAGGTTATGGAAAATAACTCGCTAATTATTAAAAAATTATCTTAAATTATTCTTTTATACAAAAAAATGTAGTATTACTAGGTTAGAATTAGATATTACATTTAGTTTTATAGTTAATAAAAAATAGGTTAAATAATTCACAATTTATTTATTAAGAAAAATATTTGATATTAAAAAATTTAATTTAGATGTTTATTCTATTCTAAGTTCGGAATCATTGTAGCAGTCTAGGGTGTTTGTTTTAATAACAAGTTAGACTTCCTTATTATCTAGCTTAATATTTTTAGGGTTTGGGTTTGGTCTTAGTTATATACTCAACATTACCAATTTCCTAGTTTTCTCTTGAAATGGGTTGTTAAAGATATATTAGTAAATCTTTATCCGTTACTCAACTCGACTCATTTTCTTGATGATGAAAATTGAAAGGTTCATAGTGTCGACATATCAAATGGAGTCTACGATTACCTTGGATACCACTCCTCAAACCTATCAACACAGAATTTAAAAGAAGAGATTGTAAATATGTTTTTTGTCAAAATGACATTTTTGAATGTGTAAGGTTCATAAAGAGATTGAAGTATATAATAGTCCTTGTTTTTTGTCTAACCTTTTCACATAAATACAAGATGAATATTTGAAAAGATAATTGTGGAATCCCTTTCAAACTTCTTCTCGTGTGAGATCCAAATACCAGTAAGATCCACGTTGAAGTTTGAAGGATAATTTTTCAATGTGTTTGAATAATAATTATATGCACTGAGTTTTGAAAAGAGAAATGAGAATCCCTCTCATTTGACACCTATATGTTAGTAGACTCAAGACTAACGTTTGAAGGATAATTTTTCAAGTGTTCTAATACTTAGGTTTATTATGGTGAAGACATTGCTTAGGGATTAAGTGCACTTTGAAATTGAATGGCTAGTTACTCACGAATTGGGTCCATATGGACAAACATATCAATTAGCTTTGTGATGGTATTTGTAACTTTTTTTTGGCCATTAATGGAAATGTGGATCCGAAAAAACTTATGTTTTTAGTTGGAAAGGTAATAATACAATGATTTTAATAGCATGTAGAAAACGTTCATTTCAGAACAGGTAAGGTAAAATTTCATGGAAAAGTTATTCTTCTAAATTTTTTACTTTTATGTTGTTTCTTTAAACCATTGGTTATGGTAATGATCAAGTGGTCACAACAAGGATCAACAATTTTAAATCTCCGAGGGATGTACAATGTCAGAAGTACACTAGTTTTAGGTGGATACGTCGGCACTGGACAAAGATCATATTTTTAGTTTTTTTTATTAATGTTAGGGATATGATGCCTGATCTCTTTTGGCCTTGTAACATGGCACTTCCAGTAGTGGAGCTCTTCTAAAAAAAAATCTAGACACAAATAATATTTAGTACCCCATGAGGCTATTGTTAGAAAAACAAGATCGCAGAGAAATAACAATTATACCGTTAAATAATTAAACAAGATGCAAACACATTATAAGAGAGACACAGATATAACGTTGTTCAGGATCACAGAGAAATAACAATTATATAGTTAAATAATTAAACAAGATGCAAACACATTAAACACATTACAAGAGAGATAGAGATATAACGTGGTTCACCCAAGATGGGCCACATCCACATAGAAATTTCCAGTCCTTTTATTATACTATCTTGAAAAATGAAGGGATACAACCTGCAACAACCCTGCTGCACTTCTTCTTCACACTCTCACAGTCTCTCCCACACGATCCCAGATATTGTTTAGAATACTATAATACAATACATAATCGTATTGCAATGATTTTCTTTTATAGGGGAAATACCATGAGAAAATACTACGGGTCACCCAATACCATGGGTCCGCAAACTGTTAGCCAATAAACATCCCCAAAAAATTCCCTCGGGGGTGCTTCCCCCACACCCCTCAGCTGGTATGAGTGTACATTAAACCTAGGGTACAAACACAATTGAACAATAATATCTCTAAATCTAGAAGATTAGGATCCCCAACCTGGAAACTTTCACCCCCAATTTCATATTTATGCATTCAGATAAGGTTATGAGTAGTTATGAACTACTCTAATAACTTTATCATGATAGGAAACAAACATTTCCCTTCACAAAAAAAATAGGCCAAAGAACACTGCAATACAAAAACCAATACTCCTAATGGTTATCTTTATGTTGACATTAACAAAACAAGTGCATCAATCTCTTTCTAAATGAGCTTTTTCCCAATCTCATCTTCCATCACCATTACATGTTATTCATTCTCAACCTTTATTTTAGTCTCTCCTCCTCTATACTAACTCTTGAGTAATCCCCCATAAAAATAATTTAGAAGTGATAAATCATATGTACATGTTTTACCTCACTAATTCCATGTAAATGTTAAATCACTTGATATTTCTTCTTATTGTCATTGTTTTTCTATACACTGTTTTTAATAAGTATTGAAATTTTGTTATACACTTACATTTTCAAATGAAAAGAATAATTTATTTTTAAAAGTCAACATTGAAGGGTTCAATTTCTCACCACCCTTCAAACTAAAATGAGACATGCCCTTCAAATTTGATCCCTGCCATGGACCAATACAAGGGCGTAAAGCATTTATTTACAGGACTACGACTGCGTGGTATCCTTAACAAATATGTACCTTCAATCCATCCAACTGACTAACAGCGAAGTCAACATAGACTGGTGAGATTCTGTTGTACTACCTGGGTGTCTCACAACTCAAGCCTGAAAATGATGGATCCTTCAGGGTGTTATCACTAAATATTTTCAGCAACATCGAGTAACCAATAATAGCTTTAGGCAAAATGTTGCATATAGTTGAACACCATAATTGCAATTGATTTATATTTCCTTCTTCCGCAACTCACCCACTACTCTTCGACTGAGATGTTCTATTGCAATTGTTAAGATTTCCTTTCATTATTAGTTTCGCCAGGATCTCACTGTAACTATTCTCTTTCTGTAGCTTGTTCCCCAACAATAGAATCACGCTATTTCAAATTTGGTTTTTATTTGACTTTATATTTTTGGTTATGATTTTGCACAATGCATCTACCGCTACAGCCACCAGAAATTCTTTTGGGAATAAAACAAGATAGATCTAGAAAACACACCCCATAAAACAAAATCTACATGCTGGCACAAAGAAATTAAATTACTGTGCCATTTACAAGAAGGTAGCCATCATCCGTATGAAGACAAGAATTGATTGCTTGACCCTAGACTTTTGCCGCTATGCTCTTATAGTAAAATCCCATGTCTGCCAGGAAGAGTTACCCGGCAGATGGTCTGCACACAAACTCGTAATATCTACTCTACTCCTCCGTAAACAGAGGATATGCTCTGCAGGTGTAAGCATATACCTTATTCTGCGACCCGAATCTGTCAATCGTTCATATTTTGAAGGTCGACATCAAAGAAGAATATGGCACAATGCAGTGCATCTTCCCTCTTAACCGATTCTCGCATTTTTTGTCTTTGTCGATATCAAAGAAGAATATGAGTTGTTATATTCCAAATGAAACTTCTTTCTAGAATTAGTCAAGTACAAACTTATTTATATAGATATATAATGAGAGATAAATATGAGTTGTTATATTCTAAATGAGACTTCTTTTTAGAGTCATGAAAAATATAGTCATATAAGACTTCTCTTTAGAGTAATGAAAAATATAAAAAATATAGTCATATAAGACTTCTCTTCAGAGTAATGAAAAATATAGTCATCATATATTATGTTTACATGGCTATTCATTCTTAAGAGAACAATAAGGACGATCCAAAAAGGCTATGCTAAAATTAAAGTAAAGATGGATACTAAAATTTATATCTCACTCAATCCTTAACCTTCAATATGAATCAGTTCCCTTGAGTGAGGTGCAAGCCTTCTCTAGAAAAAGCATGTGCCTCATGTTTCATTTCTCTTAAAAATATGATTGAAAGCTAAAATGCTGAAAGAATTTGTTGGGATAACTATTTTTAAAAAAAATAGGTTATAGATTGTAGCTCTTCATAATATGTTTTCTCTGTATCCACTTCATCATCATCATCTGGTCCCTAATAATATGTAGAGAAGTTTGTTTATATTTGGCTGTGAATAAAAGAAGAAGCCTTAAAGCTCATAACTTTGAGAGATTGTTAGATTCTTGATTAATACTAACTCTAAAACTCATTCATTAAGTCCCCAAAATATGTAAATTCCTCTAGCATTGTGAATTTAAGGTTCCCCTTAATAGGCACCATTGAAATGAACCCATTCCTTACTCTTCTCAATAATCTACTATGTTATTACTCTATGATCTACTATGTTATTACTCTAGGAATTTTTACATTCATTTGTTGCTTAAAAGAACTCATTATATTAATTCTATGTACTTATATAGCCATGGATGTAGTAGTACTTTTGTCCTCCAATATTATATAGAACTCATGACCAACCATATGCCCCATGCCACGATAAGTGGAAAATATATAAGTATAAGTTTAAGTGTTTGCATGATAAAAGAATTCTTCACACCCTTCAATGGATTCTCAAAACCATAATCTTGTTAACCCAATAAGCCCTCATAGATCAAGCCAAAATTCTTGCATAAAACGATAGTTCACTATCAAATGAAAATTTATCTTATCATGTTTATGGCATAGATTACATTATAGGTCCTACAAAAGACTTCTTTTGGAGTATATCCCAAGTGCAAACCTTGTTGTTTAGAAGCATTCACATAAATATCCAGGATTTGGATGGACATTTTAACTGTCCTATATCATTCCACCACCTTTTCATCTTGTGATATTAACCTTATAACCTTCCTTTGGTATGTAAAAAATCTTTGGATATTTTAACCAGATGAGAGAATCATCCATTGCGTATGTCCGGTGGAGATCATATTCACTCCAACACTGTAGTAGGTAAACTTGAAGGGGAACGTGAAGTCACTTTAGGGTTTGTTGATCTAATGCATGATGATTTTATCGAAAAAGATCGAAGTCGTGGTATTTACTTCACTCAAGATTGGGTATCTATGCCAAGTGTTTTTCCCATAGCTTCAAGAGGTATTCACGTTTGGCATATTTCGGCACTGACCAAGTTCTTTGGGGATGATTCCGTATTACAGTTTGGTGGGGGAACTTTAGGGCACCCTTGGGAAATGCACCCGGTGCAGTAGCTAATCAGGTTGCTCTAGAAGCTTGTGTACAAGCTCATAATGAAGGACATGATCTTGCTCGTGAAGGTAATGAAGTGATCTATGAAGCTACTAAATGGAGTCCTACACTAGCTATTTCTTGTGAAGTATGGAAGGAGATCAAATTTGAATTTGATACGATTGATAAACTTGTAATTCAGTTACTTTCGTTCTACCAATCGGACTCGGCCCAATCTTTTACCACTACCACAAAGATTAGGCCAAATCATGAACGAAGATCTGCGATTTTATATATCAATATCTGGGATTTCTATATATCAATATCTATCTATCTTTATAGATATTGATATACAGATATTTCCAAGGTCAAATATCTAAAATAGAGTGAGTCAATGAAAAACTTTTTGGGGTCAAGCATTTGATAACAAATCCTATTCATCCTTTACATTGATCTTATGGATCATTCGATAGGGTTGGTAGCTCAGTGGATCAGAGCTCATGGTTCCGGACCATGAATTCAAGGGTTCAAATCCCTTCTAGCCCAAAAGATTTTGTATTTGGGATGAAAATTACTTTTCATCATGGTATAGGAGATAATCTTTCTTTATAACCTAATAAAGGGTTCTATCATAATCCTGGATTTATACTTCGGATTCCTAATCAATTATGAATGGAGATGATTTATCAATGATTCATTCCTCTATTCATTGATGATTTTCATCATTGTATTTATACGGATTCTCATCATACAAAATAAGACAGGAAAAGTAACAATATTTACCTTTATATGGAAAACTCTATGTCTATAAGGGAGTGGTTCGAAGATAGGCATAAAATAACTGGATTACTAGAAGGAACCCAGACTAATAATTGATCTTCCAATATGGGAAATAAATATCTGGGACATAAGCGACCCATTTATTTCCTATCAGGAGATATCATTATAGTGTGAAAACCCAAAGAAAGTATCAAGTTCATTACTATCATGATATCACATTACCATAAGGCGCATTATGATATATGATATAGTAATCATATTTCATAGGGAGATAGTATAATCGCAATTTTCAAGATTTCTATTATCATTATTGTATATGAGTTAGCCCTTATGTCTAAGATTAATAACTCTGATTTTCAAATACGCCGATTCTGAAATTGTTCAGTTGACGATTATGAAAGGTAATCTCTCTCATGAATTGAGGTTCAGAAAATTGATGTACTAACTTTTGATCATAGTTCCCAATATTAATACTGGATCCAACATGATGAAACTTATGATTCATAGTGAAATATTTTCTTCTTTCCTTGTTGGTGCTCGGTCCTCATATATCAATCGAGCTATATTTTCTTTCACGAAGTGTCATTATAGCACCTACAATAGCCTATGGTTCAAGTGGGAAACCCAATGAATAAACATCTATATGAATGAGCTTATCCACTCCATGAACAGTACTATAAGAATCTGTACCAAACATTCCTCTGTAATCATACATGCTCCCATGGAAACTACATATTTTGGTTCGGACATTTGTTCGTATAATCAATCTCACTATAGAAGGAGCCTTTTTCATGGTCACAGGCCCCGTTGTTACAATGAGGTCAGCTCATCCAAGACCTGATCTTGGTACCAAACCATAACTATTGGAGTCGAATTGTGAACCTATTAATGAAGCGAATTCGATGGAACCACAACTAGTACCATAAAGGAGCGGCCTTAAACTGGAGAGTCTGGTCCAATTCGTTTGATAGATCGTTTGGGATAGTTTAAATACCTGGATTTGGAATTGTTTGATTGAGTAAAGGTAACTCTATAGGATCAATCATTGGATTTATGTCATTTTCTACTTCCTCCCCCCAGAATACTCAAAAACTTAGGACCATTCCAATGCTCCTTTTCTCCACGCATGAACTGAACAACGATGAAAATAAGCACGAGAATGAAAGCTCCTATAAATGTGGATATACCTTGTATACTAGAACTCATATCCCATAGATAAAGGGAGATTATTCCAATATTAGGAAAAATAAGAATTGGAATGAACATATAATGATCCTAGATCGGATCCAAGTATATCCCATTGGTTCGATACCTGATTCATAACTAGTGGTCCGGTTCTTGACCTGTGGGGCCAAAGCTATGGAACTAAAGGATGCAAGAATAGGTAAGAATGAGGCTAGATATTAATGAAAATATCTAGCCAGAAAGTATTATATTCAGGAAATAGGAACATGAATATACACCTTTGAAATAGATTCAATTCTTACCTTTTTCTGTCAATTTCTTCATCATTCTCCCACCCACCACGGGTGGAAGACCAAAGGACCGAACACTAAATACAATCAATTCTAATTGATTCATGTATTCTTGTTCGTTTTGTCCATGGATTATTACAAAGTGAATTCCATGAAATGTTACTGTAATGTCTATTGATAATATTTTGTATTAATAAAGTATGCGAGAAAGAATGTGAATGGGTCCCGAACTACCCAATTTCAGATCTGAGTCTATACTCATATTATAGAATGAATATGTTGATGATCTTTATCCAGCATCCATGGCTTAATGGTTAAAGCGCCCAACTCATAATTGGCAAACTCGCGGGTCCAGTTCCTGCTGGGTGCAGGGGAACTGCACATATTCATTTTTTATGGAATGGAAAAAGTATGAAGGATAACAACAAACATTTGAAGAATACGAAATATTTCATTTTATTGAAAGGATTGGTACTATTCAATTAAGCAATACATGATAACAATCCATCAGAGTGTTATCCGCCTATTGAAATAGATTCAACAGCATCTAGATCCAGAGGAAAGTTGTGAGCATTACGTTCGTTCATAACTTCCACCCTAACCTATGATATATTTATACAATTAAATTGGTTTATGATCCGATATAATAATAACTACAGGCATTATGGGAAAAAAGAGTAAAAGAAAGAAAAAATAGAAAAACGAGAGGAGGGATAAAAAATTATGGATGAAGTGAAATATCCAATACTTACGGAGAAAAGTATTCATCTATTAGAAAGGAACCAATATACTTTTAACATCGATTCACAATCGAACAAAACAAATATTAAAATTTGGATTGAGCATTTCTTGAATGTGAAAAGGATAGCTATGAACAGTTATCACCTCCCTGAAAAAGGAGGGAAGAGAGGGTCAATGGTAGGACATCCAATGCATTGTAAACGTATGATTATTAACTTAAAACTAATGATTCTATTCCACTCTTTTCAGAACAATAAGATTTCAAAATTGAAACTAAATGGCCATCCAATCATATAGAATGTTAACTCTGGACACACGCAATAGATCTGTATCAGGTTTCAATGGAAGAGTGCAGTTTGACCCACATAAGAAATTGACCTCTGTACAACATCATTGTGGGAAAGGTCATAATGGAAGAGGAATTATTATGGCAAGACATAGGGGAGGGGGTCACAAGCGTCTATATCATCAAATTGATTTTCGATGGAATAAGGAAAACATATCGGGAGAAATTATGACCATACAATATGATCATAATTGATGTGCATACATTTGCAAGGTGCACTACAAGAATGGCAATAAGATGTATATCCTGCATCCCAGAGGGGTCATGATTGGAGATACTATTCTTTCTAGTCCAAAAGCTCCTATATCAATAGGAAATGCCCTACCTCTGAGTACGGTTTGAATTATTAATTCATGTGATCAGAAGCAACCGATTAGGTTTACAGCAAAACCTATAAATCTATCATTGATCCAACTAGGACACTTTTACAAGAAAAACCCCAAAGGGAAACTAAGGATAAATGATAGCAGGTGATTGGATCCAAAAATTGTTCATATCATATCATTGGTTCAAGAAGATATGATAATATGGAGAGGACCAAATTATTTGTCCAGAGCATGAACAAAATGGGATAGAGGCACCCTCGAAAAAGAAAAGTGATTCACATTTGATCTGATGGTCAGAGGCAGATCCGGAGTTGGACAATGGTAATAATTCCCAAAAGGAAAAGATGGGGAGAGGAAAAAAGGTAGAAAGAGAGAGAAGATAAAAAGATGTTGAATATGCCCCTACATTATCCATAACATATGAATGTATTAGCGTAATTTGATAAATTCATTCATTCAGAATGCTACATAAATAATACAAGCCAGACGATGGAATAGAGAGACCTAGGATGTAGAGAATCGGGACATAGAGAATAAATAAATAGATGCCCCTTTCTCATCTTGATTCTATTTAGTATATATGTGAATGAATATCATCTCATATACATCCAGAAAGATGTATGCCTTGAGAGAGGCTTGTATAATTTGGGAAGGGATTTTTATTCATTCATCGGAATACGAATCTACTTCAACCAATATTCCCTTAGGCACGACGATACATAACATAGAAATAACACTTGGAAAGGGTGGAAAATTAGCTAGAGCGGTAGGTGCTGTAGTAGAATTGATCACAAAAGAAGATCGATCAGCCACATTAAGATACCATCTGTAGAAGTTCATTTAATATCTGAGAACTGCTCAGCAACAATTGGATAAGTTGGTAATATCATTGCAAACAATAGAAGTTTTGGTAAAGATGGAGCTAAAATTTGGTTAGGTAAGCATTATGAGGTAATAGGAGTAGCTATGAACCCTATAAATCATCCTCATGGAGGTGGGGAAGGAAGAACCCCCATTGGCAGGAAAAAACCTATGACCCCTGGGGGTTATAGTGCACTTGGAAAGAAAATTCAGAAGAGGAATAGATACAGTTATGCTTCAATCCTTCGTCGACGTGAGTAAGAATGGTTGGATATCCATAAAAAAAAATAGGAAAGAAGGGTAATTGATCATGGCACGATCACTGAAAAAAAATCCTTTTGTGGCTAATCATTCATTGAGGAAAATTCAAAATCTAAACATAAAGGAAGAAAAGAAGATAATAGTGACTTGGTCTTGTTCCTCTGTCATTGCACCCACAATGATCAGTCATACAATTGTTGTTCATAATGGGAGAGAACATTTACCCATTTATGTAACAGATCGTACGGTAGACCACAAATTGGGGGAATTTGCACCTACTCTACTTTTTTCAAGGACATGCGAAAAACGATACGAAATCTCATCGTTAATTGAGAGATATTTGTCATTCATTGGGGAGGATGGAGTCAATGGGAAATAATAGTCCAGGTCTAGAGATATGAGCTTTGGCGAGAAATATACGTATGTCTGCTCATAAAGCATGTAGAGTAATTAATCAAATTTGTGGTCGTTCATATGGACAAGCACTTATGATACTGGAATTGATGCCTTATGGGGTCTATTATCCCATATCACAATTAATTCATTTTATGGCGACGAATGCAAATCACAATATGGGTTCAAACAAAGCCAATTTACTCATCGGTAGAGTCGAAGTGAATGAAGGTGTTGTTTTGAAAAGGGTTGAACCTAGAGCTCAGGGACGTGGTTATCTAATACATAAACCCATTTTTCATATAACTATTGTATCGGAGGAAATATCTAGATCTAATGATCCGATTATGTCAATAGAATCCCGAAAAAGTGGATATGTATGGCACAAAAAATAAATCCACTTCGTTTTAGACTTGGTGTAACCCAAAATGATCATTCCCATTGGTTTGCACAACAAAGGAATTATTCCAGAGATCTCCGAGAAGATAAAAAAATACGTACTTGTATTGAAACTATGTATGAACGCATATAAAGACATCCACGAATTATGGAGGAATTGCACGTGTAGAGATTCGTAGAAAGATCGATTTGATTCAGATCAAAATATATATGGGATTTCCCTACTTGTTGTTAATAGAAAGTATGGGTCAAGGAATTGAAAAATTAAGAAACGATGTACTAAATATGCTCAATTCTGTGGACCAAAAACTTCACATTGTTATAGAAAAAGTTGTGAAACCATATAGAAAACCTAATATTCTTGCCGAGTATATTTCCATGCAACTAGAGAAGAGAGTTCCATTCAGAAAAACAATGAAGAAAGCTATTGAACTGGCTGAGTGGGAAGATGTAGAAGGTATTCAAATCCAAATTGCAGGACATCTCAACAAAAAGGAAATTTCCCGGGTCGAGTGGGACAGGGGAGGTAGGGTTCCCCTACAGATAATTCAGGCTAGGATTGATTATTGTTATTATCTGGTTCAAACCATCTATGGAGTTTTAGGGATAAAATTTTGGATCTTAGAGGATTAGCAATAATTGGTCTTTTTCCCAATATGCCCGATCATGGATCATCAATTGTATCATATCAAATAGAAATTATATTTACCGTTTCGCAACCATGCTATGCTTAGTGTGCGACTTGTTGGAATCGAGCTTTTCATTCTTTTCTAGAGTTATGGAGAACTCAAAATAAGAATGGATTGGTCTCTGGTATAAATAAACTAGAGACTAACTCATTGCTTCATATTGCCAAGATCCAATAACTATGGGTAGATACTATCACCTCAGAAATACTTTCTTCCATGAGAGAAAAAATGATATTTTGATCTCTCGTGAAGCGAGAAAGGTGTTTGGTAATGTGGAAAAAGAAAAAAAGAAGAAGGAGAAATTAAATCTTCTCCCAATATTGTATGGTTCATTAATTACCTTCCAAAAAGCAGTGTGATAAAGCATAAGAATCATCCTGATTCATTCAAGCAAGATTGAAGGGATTCAGTTTATGAAGCAGAAAGAGATTTGGGTCAATGGAAACTAAGGAAATTGATTCCATAACAAATGAAAATAAAGCTCCATTACGGAGGGAAGACCTAGGAATTTAGATAGAATATATGGAACAATGGAACCTATGAGTGCATAAGATCATATACGAATATTAATCATTCATTGGGTAGGATGGAGAAAGAAATTGAAAACGAATTATTAATCTCATTGGAGAGTCTATAAGTAAGTCGACCCCATGGAGCAAATACCAGAAGAGATCATATTTTCCTGTGACATTATTTATTAAGATTGGATGGAAAGAAAAGAGTTATTCGTCTTGTAAATTATATTCTATATACGATATGCATAATGCGTAGATATAGACTCATTTCATATAAATAATAACTATAGTCCAATTTGACATAAATTATTCACGAGGAGCCAGATGAGAAGAAAATTTCATATCCGGTTCTGGATTAGAGATGGGATCAAAATACTATAAACCATCGACTATAACCCAAAAAGAACAAAATTTCATAAACAACATAGGGGAAGAATGAAAGGAGTATCTTATTGTGGAAATCGCATTTGTTTTGGTAGATTTGCTCTTCAAGCACTTGAACCTACTTGGATCACATCTAGGCAGATAGAAGCTCGGTGAAGAACGATTACTCATTATGCCCGTCACGGTGAAAAAATATGGGTACGTATATTTCCCAACAAACCTATTACAATGAGACCTACAGAAACACATATGTGTTCCGGGAGAGAATCTCCCGAATATTGGGTATCTGTCATCAGACCAGGTCGAATACTTTATGAAATTGTTAGAATATCTGAAACCGTCGCTAAAGAAGCTGCTAGAATAGCTGCATACAAAATGCCTATACGTACTCAATTTGTTACTACTTAACCCATACAGAATCAAAGATCTATTTCTGGTGGAAGAAGACTACTAGTTCACAAGAACTCTTCCTTTTATTTATTTTAATGTCATCTTCTTTCTTTTAATGTTATCTACCAAGGTAACAAATATTTTGGAGGAAAACTGATTCAGTCTCAAAATTATTTGAATATAGCGGATAACATTGGAGCCCGAAAAATAATGTGTATTCGAGTTCTAGGAGCAAGTAATCGTAAATACGCTCATATAGGTGATGTTATCATTGCTATAATTAAAGAAGAAGTACTTAACATGCCCCTGGAAAAATCAGAAGTGGTTAGATCCATAGTTATATGCACCTGTAAAGAACTTGAACGTGACAATGGATAATGATACGACTGATGACAATGCAACAGTTGTCATTGATCAGGAAGGAAATCCAAAAGAAACTCGAGTTTTTGGTCTAGTTACTCAAGAATTGATACAACCAAAATATCACTATTTTCAATAGTGAAACCCAAGTCTCTCCCATTCATATAATTCTCTTTTCAAATAGGCAATTGAGACAACCCAAATATCACTATTTTCAATAGTGAAACCCAAGTCTCTCCCATTCATATAATTCTCTTTTCAAATAGTTATGGTGTGATTTGTTTTATTTAGCCATAGACATGAAGATAAATTTACGAAAATCAACCATTTTTTTTCTATGGGATGAAGTATATAAATAAAGTATATATAATAATTGAGTTACCATATTCACTAGATGATCTGGAAAATGGATTAAATATGGTGTCTTATGTCTCAAATAAAATGACAAAAAAAACTTTCGCACTAGTTAATAGAAAAAAAAAAGAGAAAAACATGTTAAATCTTTGGTGCACTAAGTGGTTATCTAGAAAGGGTGGTTGGTATGAATAAAAGTAGTGACAGAAGCAATGTCATTATATTAGATAGGTATACGTTTTCTTTCGGTTCCAAAAGGGGCGTAGAATAACATTTTTTTTTCCTAAATCACTAGCTAAATATTTTTTTTTAAAATATGGTTCACCATTTGTTAGAGGGCTACTCCATGGAAAATTCCAATACCTGATATTCAAACTGAATCAAGGTATGGTCATCTCATTAATCACAACATTTATTACAAAGGGCTCCACAAGAGCAACATGCCACTTACAAGAGTAGAACCTGGGTGGGGAGGGTAACATTCATTCCTCCCAACCACCCAAGCTACATCCATTTGACAAATCACTAGCTAAATATATATGTGCAATGATTCAAAAACATGGCCTTTGGTATAAGGTGGTCCATAATAAATGAATGGAGGAATAGTTGAGGATCCTACAAAATATTCACATAATGTAAATATAATCTCAAAATCATTGGTAGATAAGTCTGTTATTTGAATAATATGGAAAATTAGTTGGAGATCCAAATTTGTAAGATGCGAAGACAATAATGCTTTTGACTTGAGAAATATTGCTTAAATATTCATCAAAGAAAGATAAAATGTTAACACTAGACAACATGTATATCAAAGAGGAGGAATTGGCTATTTTTATATGTTTAAAGTTTCTACCATCCTTATTTAAACATTCTTCAAGTATTTTTATTAAAATGAACTTTAAAAAAAAATTATATTATAAAATAAAATTATTAAAATAAAAATTAATTCTCATTTAAAAACGTGGTAAAGTGTAAAATATTACGGAATTAAAAAAAAAATTGAAGTATTTTTATTATAAAACAGAATTATAAATATAAAATAAAATTATTAAAATAAAAATTAATTCTAGATGGGTCTCTTGGAATACATTCAAAAATTCTCCTTCCCAGTAAGGATTGTGAGCCTTTGCTAAGAGTGGTTGTTGGTAGATTTTGTTCCTCTATTTATTTCTTTGTTTCTAGATCTGGGTCTAGTGAGGGGTGAGGGTCATAGTGATTTGCATGATTTATTCTTGTGCTAATATGCTTTCTTAGTCAATTCTAATTCCCATTTATACTTCACAGATATCCAAGAAGATTCTTTGGGGATCGTAGTTCCTACATGGTAACTCTTTGATTTCATGTTTATCTTAGATTCCTCCAAGATCTCCAACTCTGAATCCATGAATGTTTTCAAGTGTTGGGGGCACTCTACTATTATTGCTTCACATCCTCTTGCATTATGAAGAACTAAAGCAAGTTTGCATCAAACTATAGTTCTACATAAGGGGTAATCATCACTTTGTGGTTATTAATTTTTAAAAAAATAGCTTCTTTATGCCTATCCACAATCAACTATGAAATCCTGAATGATTTTATTGTGGTTGTAAGCATGTTTGTATACCTCCCGTGGAAGGAAGTAATGACTAGTACTTGGTTCTCATGATTCAGCTCGTGCTAAAGTACATAGGATTTCTATGCTAGAAACGTCACTAGCGTGTACCTTCCATAAGTGTACCTTGGTGAGGGATAACAAATTATCATAGTGATCAGTAGTAGGATTCGGGTACAGTGGAACTATGTTCCTTTGTCCTACGCATCGAGGTAGCCTTGCACAAATTCATTCATATGGTAGATGACCCTTGCCATCTTTGTGATGGTTGCGCATCTTTTTGCTACCAAGATTACTTGAACCAAGCATTTATTCGGTCTACACTTGTGAATGAGCTTGCATGCAAACACTTGGGTTGTAAAGTGAACTCGATGCTCTGAAATCATGGAGATGACTACTCAACGTGTCCTCGAATGAGTATTGAACTTCCGATAATCATCACGTTTCGATGCATTTGCAATGACCTCTACTCGATATTTTCATTTTCACTATAAGCCAAATTCTTCTTGTATGACCACATCACTAATCTCATATGGTTGGTCTTAGCATATATTTCCTCCATGGAGGTAGATGTGTCAGAATTGAGCACACATGTTGATGGAAGGGATTCATTTGAAGTATGGGACATCAAACAGGATCATCATGACATATTTGTGTAAATTGTTTGCCCAGGTCTATGGGATGACTCATTCCAACCCATTTTCATCAAACACTACTTGGGATTCATATTTATCAAATTCCATCTCCAAAAACTATGCCTCATCCAGAATGTTGAACTTGAAGTACTTCAGGAAGGGGACCTTTCCCAAAAGAGGCCCTTTGATCTCTACTTTGGTTGGTATTAGAACCTCAAGCATCTGATTCTCCTTCATTTCTATTTACTTTATCTACCACTTCTTCATCAAGGTAGGAATATCCATGGTTGTTAATAGACTGTATTGTGCACCCCGAACCTCAAGCTATTCTCCAAACTGCCAAAATTACTTGCACACTTTTCTCACACAATTGGATAACTAATGTGTCACTAGTGATATCTTGGTCTTCTCATATATCTGAGATTAACAAATATTTTCTTGTTCCCCATAACACAATTATTAACCTTGTTGTAATGTCACTAAAATCCATAAATAAATAAATAAATTCGTAGGCTAATAAACTGGTAGATCTTAAGGACATCTTCATTTTCTTACTACAGAATAAAACCTTGTTTGGAGAACTAAGCCTAAGTTATGTCTGTTTTTTTCTTTGTGTGTTTTTTCTCTATCATGATGATGTCTTCATATTACGATTCTACACTTTGATGCGCTTATAAAATTACTTTTCTTATCTCTTTTATTTATTGGCATTGTCTATACTTACTTTGTTTTACATCTTACTTCCATTTTATGTGTATTTAATTTATTTATTGTTCATTATGAAGAGGCTAACTTACCTCTGTATATCAAGGGGTGGAGTGGTGGGTTCTGTCCCTTAAAGGTCCACTTGGAAAGGTAAGGTTCCTCTGCTACAGGGTTTACTTAGTTCATCATGAACTAATGCATGTGTTTCTATTCTTCTACAGGTGACTTCGCCTATGAACCTAGTCTTGCGGACGTAACATAATGGAGTCCTCACATCTACAGCTATTTGACCTGAACAATGTTATTCCCATGCTCAAAGCTAAAAGAGGACAGAGTGGTCATAAGCCTAACTCATACTTTGTAACTATGGTATAGAGGGTTATACCTTGGATAATACTATATGCATGCATGTTTGTAAACACTATAGTAATGAAGGTTTAAAACCTTGTTTATAAAAAATTTATTCTTATAAATTAATGTGGAGGGTTTATACTATGGCATAAAGTATGCCATCGAAACTATGGTAAATACCTATGAAAATTACAATATGGAAGGGTTTTAAAACCATGGATATGGGGTTTAATACGGTGGTAAGGTGTGTGAAGACACAATATAGACTTATGGGTTTCGATCTACATGGAGGTAGCAGCCAGGTTGGCGCATTGAATGCAGCTCGTGACTCGCAGGTTGCTTTCCTTGTGCACTTCATTAGGGTTTTCGATGGTCATTTCCTTTGTCTTTGTTTGCTTTTGGGAGGAGGTCTCATGCTCTAGGTGGGAGATGCACATCCATGTAGAGCAACCCTGTTTCCCTTGAGAACGTTGGTAGGTACACCATTATTCTGTGTGATAAAACCTTTGACTTTGGGTTTGGTTTATAGTTGTTTTCATACTTCTGAAATAAGCTTCATTTTTCATTTGTTTGTAGGTGAAGCTAGCGTGGGTAATCTGGGTTTTGGAATGGCAGATATTTTGGGTTTCTTGCACAACCATCCTAGTTAATCCCCATGAAAATAAATGTGCCTATACCCAACGTTGAACTTGTTGTGTTTATCAAAGGGTTTCGAAACTAGGTCTGGGAGATGTCTGGTTGTAATGTTTAATCTATTTTGTTATTTGGTTGGGTTTTGGGGTTTAATCGAATCATTGGGAATTATTTAAATGTGACTGTGTAAAATCCCTTTGCATCGCTCTGGAATTTGTAATGCGTTGTATAAATGTTAATAGTGCCATTGCTCTGCAATGGCACTTACGATGCCAAGGTGTCTATAATGAATGTGAATGGTGGAAATGTGGTCTATAAATTGTTGCATTGTTTGATAAATGTAGCTCTATCAATTTTAAGGATTTGGTCTCTTCCATAGGAAATCGTAATGACTTGGCCCCACTCCTTGCGTTTGTAACACAACCTATGTAAATGTGTTGAATAATTTAGCTCTCACTTACAGGATTCGATCCTGTGTTCGTATGGTTTGGTTTATTAAACGCTCCCAGCTGAGCTCTAAGAGATTCGAAACTAGGTCAAATGCTTCGTTGGGTTAATGGTTTCAACATTTTGTAGTTAAATGTTTTCCATACGTTGTTAATAAATTTTGGGTTTAAGGATTCGACCTTGGGTTGCGTGGATACTTTGACTGCGGTGATGGTTTCAATCCTTTGTTTTGTTAATGTGTTTTATGTGGTGATTATCGTGTTTATTTTTGGAATTACATCAATGCAAAGCATATGGGATTGGAACCCTATGTGATTTGGTTTTTAATTTCTTGACTGTAATTAATACAGGTTTGTGTTATAGCTTTGCTTGGGAAAGGAAAGACCGGTAGCCAATCCTTAATAGGATTCAGTTGCTGGGAAGTGATAACTAATGTTTATAAGTTTTTAAATTTTAATAATATAATTTGAAAACATGGATCGGCCCTCCACCTTCATGCATTATGGTAGTTTGATAATATTGGTAATTATTTGTAGATTTTTTTATATAGTAACTATAATGTTATGTTTGTTTGATTTTAGTAGTTTAGATGTTGGTTATGTAGATAGGAAACTCTGATATTTATGTCTACATTTCACTGACAAATGAAATGTTCCAACACTTCGTTTGTTTTAGTTTTGAGTTTGGATTACAAAGGGATTCAATCCCTGGACTGAATATTTATAATGTATTTATTTAATAATTATATTAACATTTGGAACATATTTTAAAATGTGTTTTTTTATTATATGATTCAATTAGTTTTAATTTTGTTTAAGATCTGTTTTAATTTATAAGTTTAAAATGTGTTTTTTTATTATATGATTCAATTAGTTTTAATTTTTTTTAAGATCTGTTTTAATTTATAATAAGTTCATAGACCTATGCAAGTTCTTTATGAACATATACTTAGGGTTGTTAGGTTTAGTAGAAAATGTTGACAGAGATCTGGCAATTATTTTATCTAGACACTAGGGTTTAATTTTAATTTAACCTATTGACATCAATCTTCTAAAAAGTGTTCAAATATAATGCTAAGAGAAATTGTGACTTTAAAACTTACCTAAGTATTTAAGGGCTGAGTTTTAAGTTTAAACAAATGCAACAACCTGCAACATAAAAATTAACCCTGCAAATTATCTAATCCATTACAAGATGAGTTTCATATTTAAACAAATGAAGTAAATCTGAAGCATGCATTCAAATTGTAGGTCTTCAATCCATAGCATAATAATTATAAGGAAAATCAGTAAACATGATTTTTAGAACTTGAGAAGATAGAAACCTCATACCTGCAACTATTCAACTTGTTTAATGGGACAAACCCTACACACAGAATTAATAAAAACTAGTTATCTATGACCTGAGATCTCTTAATCGAATAACTTGGGAACTATCACGTTCCTCCCAACCATGACCCAGAACCGTTCTTGGTTCTAATCAAGATCCCCCCGAGCTGGCTCCAACATGTAAGTACTCTAGAGCTCTTAAAGGTGAGGCTTTCCTTATTTGCAATATCAGGTTCTGTATAAGGTTGATTGGCTTTTTGGAAAAATGCTCTCCATAATTACTTAGGAAAATAATCATGATCATATCCCTAAGCCTTCCCTTGGATTGGGTCTTTATAGACTCTTTAGGGAAAAGGAAAGTTGTTTTAAAACTTCAGTTAGATCAAGAATCCATTATTTTCTTGAAAATAATCTTTAATTGATTTATGTGGATTTAATAATTGTTTTTCTTAACTTCGGAAATATTTTACTAGTTCCTAACTTGACTCATTAGGATTCAATATTTATTTAATTATTTTAGTAAATAATAAATACATAGACTATTTATTCATTATTTATAGTTATCCTTATTTCTTTATATTTAATATATATACTTATTCTTTTATTCATAATATATATGAACTATAAATATATTATTGTTAACATTTATTTTTGCATCATGTAACATGATCTCATTTACCTTATTCTTTTATTAGCGTATATTATTTATTTTATCAAGGCCTTAGGTAGGGTTGGTCAACTAAGTTAGGCAGCTCTAGATCCTCCTTGCATGTTGGATTACCTCGTGTATCGTGGTAGTTCTTTAGTACTTGATGAGAATTAGAATTGAAATTTCATTTAATTAACTCAAAAATAGCTAAGATAAGGTTAGTTCTTTTCAGAGTCGTTCTCACTCAACACAATTAATTTCCATAACTTCTAGCGCTATTCAGAGCCCAAGCTCAACGCTAAAAATTGGGAGTTATGCTTAGTACAATTCCAAAGCCTCTCGCTCAACACTAACGCTAGGATGTACTTGTATAATACACCTAGGGAAACAATGACCAAGGATCCGATGCTCCAGAGCTTATGCTCAACATCAATTTGAAATTCTCCGGGGCTTATTACCAACACTTCCAATTCTTATGATTCATGTGTTCCAGATCTTATGCTCAAAACAAAATCTCATAACTCATGTGCTCCATAGCTTGCGCTCAAAACAAAATCTAATCACTCATGTTCTCTAGAGCTTGCACTCAACACAAAATTGTATCACTCATGTGCTTCAAGTTTTTCTCCCAACACATTATAGAACTCAATCATGCATTCAGTCTTCTACACATTTTATCACATTAATCATCTCAGTACATGTATAAAGGTAAATCACATAATACATCACTATATCATACTATGACCATAATCTTTGTCCGTCCGGGTCCATGCCCAACATATAAAATCATATATATGATAATAAAACATATGCATCGGCTTATGCCCAATATATATAACTAATCAGAATAATTCATGTGCAGTGTCCCCTTCTCCCAATATACAAACATAAACATCAAAGTGACCTATTTGCAATGGGACTCATGCCCATCATAGTTTAAGGTCGAAACTTGGGATATTACATCCCTCCCCACTTAGAACAACACCATCTCGGTGTTCTAGGAACTAGAAATGAAGTCATGAAATAAGGTGGGGTAAGCCTCTCCCATGGTGTATTCATTATCCGAACTGTTCTCATCAGCTTCAAAGTGCTTCCGTTGCACTTTTAGCTGGACTAGGGTGTGCTTCCTGAGTTGTACTTCTCTTTTGTCTAGAATATGAATGGGTTTGGGTAATCCTCCCAAATTCTGCAAGGTGCAGATAATCCTCCCACTTGGTGAGATTGTTCATAACATACATTCTAAGCATGTCTTCCAAAATATGGTTTACTCGTCCTGTCTGCTCGTCTATCTGTGGGTGGTAAGAAGTACTAAAATTTAACTATGTATTTAAACCGAAGAATAAATATCTCCAAAAGTTACTGGAAAAATTTGTGTCTCGGTCCAAGATGACTGCCTTGGGTATCCCATGCAATCTGAATATCTCCTTCAAGAATATGTCGAAAATGTGAACTTCCTTATAGGTTAACTTAACTGGGATAAAGTGTGTCGCTTTAGATAACTTGTCAACCACTACAAATATGGAATCATTTTTTTTTCTCTTTGGTATCCCCATAATAAAATCCATACTAATGACCTCCCACTTCCATTCTGGAATGGGTAACGGTTGTAGCAATCCTGAAGGATGTTGGTGCTCAACTTTGACCACCTGATGTTATTGAAATTTTGCGATAAATAACGCTATGTCAGCCTTTAAATTAGGCAAGGAAAAGTGTTTATTTACTACTGATATCATATTTTGATATCCTGGATGCCCCGATTAGGGTTTTCAATGGAATTTCGTTATGATGTTGAACCTGATGTCCCCTCCTTCTAGAACATACAATCTCTCTTTGGACCACAATAATTCGGTCTTGTCTATCTTATACTCTTTTTGTTGCTGAAACAACATGTCCTCTTGGATATTTTTGAGGACTTCAACATAGAAATAGTCAACTTCAATTTCTGTCTTAATCCTATCATGCAAATCTGAATGGGTTTGGCTTAAGGTTACCTCATATAACATATGATCTCGTCAACTTAAAGCATCGACAATTTTATTCTTCTTTCCCTTTATGTGCTTTAATTTGAAATGGTACTCACTAAGGAAGTCCAACCATCTAGCCTTCCTAGCATTTAGGTCTAGTTGGTCAAACAAATACTTCAAACTCATGTTGTATGTCTTCAGAAGAAACTTCTTCCCCATTAGGTAGTGCCTCCACATCTTCACGGCATGGATAACGGTTGCTGGCTCAAGATTGTGGGTGGGATAATTTTGTTTGTGTTCCTTTAATTTTTGTGACTTGTAAGATATCACGCAATCATTCTGCATGAAGAATCCTCCAAGTCCTTCCTTGCTTGCATCTGTGCAAACAAAGAAATCCCCATCAGGATCTGCAATTCGTAGTATTGGTGCAATAGTCAAAATTTTCTTAAGATTCTGAAAACTTTCCTCGGACTTAGTTTTCCACAAAAACTTGTTTTCTTTCTTTTGTAAGGCAGTCATGGGATAGGCAATCCTCGAAAATTTCTTAATGAAATTTCTATAGTAACCCGCTAATCCCAAAAATGACCTAATGTCTGTGACACAGGTAGGGTTGGCCAATCCTCTATGGATTTAATCTTTTCTGGGTTAAGGAATACTCCTTCTCAGAAATGATGTCACCTAGGTAGTGTATCTTTGGTTTGTAAAAATCACATTTACTAAACTTAGTGTAAAGCTGGTGTTCCCGTAACACCTGTAGTACTATGTGGAGATGATCCCCATTCTCTTCTTTTCTCTTTGAGTAAAATAGTATGTCATCTATAAAGACCAATAGAAACTTATCTAGGTATTTAGTGAAGGTATTGTTCATCATGCACATAAAATTTGTTGGGGCATTGGTTAACCCAAAAGGAATTACTACAAACTCATAATGGTCGTATTGCGTTCAAAATGTCGTTTTATATATATCTTCATCGCTGATCCGTACCTGATGATAACTGGACCGCAGGTCGATCTTTGAGAAGATATTTTCTCCTCTAACTTGATCAAACAAGTCACCAATCCTAGGGAGTGGATAATGGTTCTTGATGGTCATCTTGTTAAGTTGGTGGTAATCGATGGACATTTGCATCGTACCGTCCTTCTTCTTTACGAAAAGTATAGGTGCTCCCCAAGGGGACACACTCGGTCGGATATAACCCTTCTCAATCAACTCCTATAACTGCAACTTGAGCTCCACCAACTCTGGTGCGCTCATGCGGTATGGGGCTTTTGAATCCGGTACTGACCCTGGTGTCTTCTCTATGGAAAAATATAAGTCTTGTTTTGGTGGTAATATCGATATTTCCTTGGGAAATACATCCTTAAAGTCTATGAGAACCGAAAATTCCTTGATGTGTTGTTCTCTCTCAACTTCTACATTCTGGATATTTACTGCAAACAGTTTGTAGCCATTTCTTATACACTTCTTCACTTGTAAGGAGGATATTTGTCATGGAAACCCTCTTAGGTATGCCTTGAATCTTTGTCTGATTCCCTTGGTTACCTGTGCACAAGATTGACTTGTTTAGGCAATCGAGGATGACATGGTGTTGTTCCAACCAGTCCATGACGATAGGTACATCGTACGATCCTAAAGGTAAGATATTCAAATCTATTTTAGTGGAAAAACCATTCAAGTTTAACTCACAGTCTCTCACTATTTCTGAAACCTTTATTTTTGTACCAGTGGCTAATTGTACCAGCCATGGTTTCTCATGTTTCACTTTGTCTAGTTTACATGTTTCAACAAGCTTGGGTGATAAATATCTTCAGCAAGCACCGAGATCAATCAAAATTGGAACAAAAGTGTTTGAAGCCTTACCTTCTATTTCGACCATAGTGGCCTGATGGTCTTCTTGTCATCCATCAAGTGTTGCATAGATCCTCAGTGTGCTAGCCATGTCTTCTACCATTGGGTCTTCCTATAGAATGTGAAAGACTCCACCAGTCTTGTTTGGACAATCTCTCGCATAATGGGGTCCTTGGAATTTCCAACAACTCACCTGCAGTGGGGAATCCTTGGCTTGTCCATTTTCTTCTGGTCAGATGGTATTTCGTGCAAGAATATTTGGCTTTGTACTTGCCTTATTGAATTTTTGGTTGGCTGGAAAACTATTGTTTGTTTTTTGTAGGGTGGTGGTTTAAAACCAGGTTTGCGGTTGTCTAAAAAGGTCCTAGACCTATCTCAAATTATGTTTATGTTATCTGGCCTAAGTTTTCCATGCTCATAACAAATCGTAGATTTGTGTAAGGTAGTGTCCAAAGTTTTGGGCATGTCAAACTCAATTCTCTCTTGAAAATTGGGAGGAAGACATCCCAAAAATGGTTGTATCTTCACTTTTTCTCCCTTTATGTAAGGCACGTAGTGTAACAAATCCAGAAAATTTTAAATGACGGAATCCATGGTCATGGAGCCCATCCTTAACTCATGAAATTATTTCACCTTCCTATCAAAGAATCTCTCACACATGTATTTCTCCTGAAATATTCTACGAAAGTTACTCCATTTGATTTATTTTACTTCATCATTTTTTGTGTGCTTTAGGTCTCTCTGCAATTTAGCTACTTTTCCATTTAAATTGTAGATGGATATATGAGCTTTCATTTTACTAGAGTGTCACGTTCCCTCTTGTCCAAGAGGACACGACCATGACGCTGGTGCTATCATTTAAGCGGGATCTAAGCCCCATGAACATCATAATAAAAAAATGCATTGAATTAACATACATAGATGCACAACAATTGCAATTATACAACATAAGCAATATCATTTCAAGACACCATATTCATTATAATTTATCAAGAAAATAATTACAGTTGCAGAAAATCAAATACACAAGTAATACTTATCTTGAAAATGCGTTGCCCCACAACTAGCTATGTCGTTGCAATGTGTTGGTTATGGAGCCTGATATTCCAGATACAGAGATATTATTTAGTTGTGTTTGTACCCTAGTTTTACTGTATACTCGTTCCCCCACTTTGGGTTTCGGGGGCAGCGCCCCCGAGAAATGGGGGTTTGGGGGCGGAACCCCTGACAAAACTTTTCAGGATGTTTGTTGGCCAACAGTTTTGTGAACCCATGGTATTGGGTTAACCTTAGTATTTTCCCATGGTATTTCCCCTATAAAAGAAAATCATTGTAATATGGTTGGGGATGATATTATATTGTATTATAGCATTATAAACAATCTCTGTAATTGTGTGAGATAGACTGTGAGAGCGTGAAGAGGAAGTGCAGCAGTATTTCTGCAGGTTGTATCCCTTCATCTTTCTGGATGGTAACAAAAGGACTGGCAATTTCTGTGTGGGCATAGCCCATCGTTTGGGTGAACCACATTATATATGTATCTCTCTGTAATGTGTTTAATGTGTTTTTCATCTTGTTTAATGATTTAACTGTATAACTATTATTGCTATGCGGTCATGTTTTCTAAGAATTGGTATCAAAGCCAAAAGGTCTATTTGGCTGGTAAACTCGCAGGAAAGAATGGTTCCTGGTTTGAATGTGAGCAATGGAAAAAGAAGGAAAGTTTAGGGTTGAGAAATTTAATGGCCAAAACTACCAGTTATGGAAGATGCAAATGGAGGACTATCTGTACCAAAAGGATCTGTACCTTCCATTGGGCAGAGAAGAAAAATAACCGGTCACTATGAAGGATGAAGAATGGGAGGTTCTTGACAGAAAGGCACTAGGAACAATACGGCTGTGCTTGTCTTCATCAATGGATTTTAATATTTCGAAAGAAAAAACAACAGAAGGTGTGATGAGTGCATTGGGTAGGATCTATGAAAAACCCCTGGCTTCCAACAAGGTATTTTTAATGAAACGTTTATTTAATATGAAGATGTCGAAAGGTGGATCTAGGGCTGACCATTTAAATGAGTTTAATACACTTACGAGTCAGTTAAGTTCTATCAAAGTGAACTTTGATGATGAGGTTAGGGCTCCTCTAATATTGTGCTCATTGCTGGAAAGATGGAATAGCTTGTTCATGGATGTAAGTAACTATGTCCCTAATTCAAACACTCTTAAGTTTGATGATGTTGTTGGTGTTATTCTTAGCAAGGAAATGCAAAGAAAAAGCATAGGTGAGACATCAGGTAATGCATTGACCATGGAGAGCAGAGGGAGACAAAAGGAGAGAGGAAAGAACCCAGGTAATCGCAACAAGTCTGGAAAGGGAAGATCCAAGTCCAAATTCGAGAAAATAGAGTGTTGGAACTGTGGTAAGAAAGGACATCTAAAGAAAGACTGTCGAGCACCAAAGAAGAAAGGTGAGAGGCATCAAGATAATACTCAGGAAGCCAATGTAGCAGGGGATGTGTTACAAGATGCTTTCATTCTTGCATTAGATAATACTAGTGATTACTGGGTAGTAGACTTAGGGGCTTCATGTCATGCTACACCCCATAGGAAATTCTTTCATGATTATGTTCAGGGTGATTTTGGACATGTTTTATTGGGGGATGATGAGCCATGCAAAATTGTTGGAAAGGGTAAGATACGGATTAAGTTAAATAATGGAAGTGAATGGATGTTAAAATATGTAAGGCACATTCCTGCTATTAAAAGAAATATGATCTCAATAGGGAAGTTGGGAGGTAGTGGTTGTTTGTCTATGTTTGGAGAAACATGGTGGAAGATCACTAAAGGATCACTGGTAATAGAAAAAGGAGATAGGGTAGGTATGTTAGATTTATGTCCTCATAATACTAATTATTCTATCTCTGTAGCTTCCACAGAAATAGGTGCGACATTGTGGCATCATAGGCTTGGCCACATGAGTGAGAAGGGGATGCAGATTCTCCACTCAATGAAATTGCTTCCATATCTGAAGCAGGTAAGTTTGGAATTCTGTGAGAAATGTGTTTATGGAAAACAAAAGAGAGTTAGATTTCTCAGGGTTGGGAAACAAAAGAAGAGTCAAAATTTAGAGCTTGTCCATACAGATGTATGGGGACCAGCTCAAGTACAATATCTTGGTGGCTCTCGTTATTATGTTACTTTTATTGATGATGCAACTAGAAAAACTTGGGTTTACTGCATTAGAAAAAATATGATGTGTTTGATACTTGTAAGAAGTGGAAATATTTGGCTGAGAATGAGACAGGAAAAAGGTTGAAATGTCTCAGAGCTGATAATGGAGGTGAATACTCCAGCAAGGAGTTTGAAATTTAATGTTAACACAATGGGATTCGTAGAGAGAAGACAGTCCCTGGAACACCACAAGAAAATGGTGTGTCAAAAAGGATGAACAGAATGATCCTGGAGCATGCAAGGTGTATGAGATTGCATGCAGGGTTTCCCTTAAAATTTTGGGATGATGTTGTTAACATTAATGTTTATTTAATAAACAGAGGGACTTCAAGCGCTTTGGATGGTGGGATTCCAGAGGAGGCATGGACAGGTAAGCAGGTAAAATACTCATTTCTTAGAACTTTTGGTTATGAAGCATTTGCCCATATTGATAAAGATGATAGAACAATGCTTGAAGCTAAATCCAAGAAATGTACCTTTATTGGATACCGGGTTGATGATTTTGGTTATCGTTTGTGGGATTATGAAAAAAAAAAATCATTAAGAGTAGAGATGTAGTATTCAATGAAAAGGTCATGTACAAAGATCAGTTGCAGGGAAAGAAAGTGGAAAAGAAAAACACAGAGTAGACAGTGCTTGATGAAATCAAAGAAAATGAAGTTCCAAAGGCACTAGAAAATCAAGTGCAGCAGCGGGTACCTGAAACTACTGCAACTATAAGAAAATCTACCAGGTTAAGTAGACCCCTTGAACGATTCTCTCCTTCATTGTATTATGTATTGATGACTGATTTTGGTGAACCAGAATGTATGAAGAGGCAATGAAGGAAGAAACTAGAAAGAAGTGGGAGCAAGCCATGAATGAGGAGATGGACTCAATTGTAAGAAACCAGACTTGGGATTTGGTTTAGTTGCCTGCAGAAAAAAGAGCATTACAGAATAAATGGGTTTACAGGTTGAAGGAAGAAGATGGACGAAAGAAGCGGTACAAGGCTAGACTTGTTGTAAAGGGGTTTGCACAAAAGAAAGGTATAGACTTTGATGAAATATTTTATCCTGTTGTTAAAATGACTTCAATTAGAACTATTTTAAGTCTAGTGGTGGTAGAATATTTGCAGCTTGAACAATTAGATGTAAAAACAACCTTTCTCCATGGGGATTTGTAGGAAGATATTTATATGCAATAGCCACAGGGGTATGAGGTCAAAGGGAATGAGAATTTGGTTTGCAGGTTAAAGAAGAGCTTGTATGGTCTGAAGCAAGCTCCAAGGTAGTGGTATTTAAAATTTGATAAGTTTATGACAGAACAAGGTTATGATAGATGTCATTCTAACCACTGTGTTTATTTCAAGAGGCTAGATAAAGGAATATATATTATATTGTTATTGTATGTGGATGACATGCTTGTTGCAGGGTCTAACATGCAGGATATAAATGTGCTCAAAAGAAAACTAGCTAAATCATTTGCGATGAAGGATTTGGGTGCTGCAAAGTGAATCCTTGGTATGAGAATAACAAGAGACAGGAAAAATCACAAATTGACGTTGTCTCAAGATGAGTACAAAGAAAAGGTGTCGTAGAGGTTTAGAATGCAGAATGAAAAACCAGTTAGTACAACTTTAGCCAGCCATTTCAAACTAAGTAAGGAGATGTGTCCAGAGACACAAGAAGAGATAGATTACATGTCCACGATTCCCTATTCATCGACGGTTAGAAGCTTGATGTATGCCATGGTGTACACAAGACCAGATATTGCACATGCAGTGGGAGTTGTGAGCAGGTATATGAATAATACAGGTAAAGAGCATTGGAAAGAAGTATAATGGATTCTCAAGTATTTGAGAGGTACCACCTCTCATGCATTATGTTTTGGAGGTTCAGACACTGTTCTATAGGGATATGTTGATGCAAATATGGATGGTGATAAAGACAATAGAAGGAGCACCATAGGGTATGTGTTTACTATGGGTGGAACAACAGTGAGTTGTATTTTAAAATTGCAACAGGTTGTTGCACTTTCAACAATGGAAGTAGAGTATGTTGCTGCTACAGAGGCTAGTAAGGAGATGATCTGGTTGCAGAGGTTCATGGAGGAATTGCATAAGAAGCAAGAGAATAGCAGGTTGTACAATGACATCCAGAGTGCCATTTATCTTGCAAAGAAATCATCCTTTCATTCGAAGACTAAACATATACAGCTCAAGTACTACATAAGATATGTTCTAGATGAAGAATTGTTAAAACTGGAAAAGATACATACTAGCCAGAATCCTACAGACATGTTGACAAAGGGAGTAACCAGTGAGAAATTGAGTTCCTGCTTAGTTTCTATTGGCCTTCAAGCATGAAGGTGGAAATAAGAAATTTGCCAATTCCAAGGTCCAGAGCATAGTCCAGCAAGTGCAGCAGCGATGGAGTTGTTGTGATCAGTGTCCAAGTGGGAGATTGTTGGTTGTGGAGCCTGATCTTCTAGATCTAGAGATATTATTTATCTATGTTTATACCCCAGGTTTACTGTACACTCATTCCTCCTCTCATTTTTTGTGGGCCAACAGTTTTTCGGACCCATGGTATTAGGTTAAGCGTAGTATTTTCCCATGGTATTTCCCTATAAAATAAAATCATTGTAATACAGCTGGGGATGGTATTATATTGTATTGTACCATTGTAAACAATCTCTGTGATTGTGTGAGAGTGTGAAGTGGAAGTGCAGCGGTATTGCTGTAGGTTGTATCCCTTCATCTTTTTGGATGGTAATAAAAAGATAGGAAATTTCTATGTGGACGTAGCTCATCGTTTGGGTGAACCATGTTATATCTGTGTCCCTCTGTAATGTGTTTAATGTGTTTTTCATCTTGTTTAATTATTTAACTGTATAATTGTTATTGCTCCGCGGTCCTGTTTTCTAACAAAACGTTCCACCCAACCATAGGCCAGTGTGCTCATCAATCTCTCAGCAACACTACCACCCCTGAGTTGGGTATGATTCCCACAAGGAATAAGGGAACTACATCAAGCTCACACATAGCCAAAGACATATCAAAATTCAGCCAAGACAAAACTACATTTGGGTTTATCAGGATGCTAAGGAGGTGGAAGGCTGAATTGCTAAGCTAGTGAGCTCAACCATAGAGATACGGGAGCCTACACAATATTTGGCTTGGATTTCCCAACACCTACACACCCAACACAAGTAAGCATCATCTTCTCTGCTACATAGTCCCTAAGGCTATGCCTTCCATTCCAGTGCTCTTCAGGGTGTGCAAAGAAGAAAAACAAACCCCTCTTGATCTGTCTATGAGGTTCCTTCCCACACTAGGTTTGTCAAGCTAATTCTTCCCCAATTCCACTCCAAACTAGTCCATACCAAAACAAAGGATGCACCCACAGCAAAATGCAAGTTCTGTATTTGAGTAAAAACGTTTTTCAACCAAAAATGTATTGGTGAAATGGAGAAATCGATTCTGGGTGAGAAATTTGAAATCAACAACGATTATGGGCATTGCATGAGCAAAAATGATTGCTATGAACCCCAAAATCGTGAATCATTACTGTCCATTCACTCAACAGCCAAAAAATGAATTTCCTGGAATGGAGGAATGATAAAACAACTGAAAACATGAACAATAAAAACCCAGGAAGGTTCAACTGCATGAAAGCTCAATGTGAATGAAGGATGGATAATGAAAAACATCCAGGAGCTCCCCAAAAACGTGAGGAAAGATGAAAACATGAATGCATGAAGGAATGGGTAGCAATTTTAGTCATTTACCTGGCTCATAAGTCAAAACATGTTTTTTCCAAAAATGGGTACTCTGCCCAATTCGAATTTTGACTTCCATACCTTGCCCATCCCATGCAATAACTAACTCAAACAATTTCTGACAGTATTAAATGATTGGGTGAATAAGACAAGAAAGGTAGTTGATAGCTTGATGGGTTCTCCTTTTGAAATTTTGCTTTTCCCCATTGGCTCAAGGGTTTGAATTTTTTCCCTCCTATACCTTAGGAAATCATGCCGCCATCACTTTAGTGTTGCATTGACATGGCTGACTATGGGTATTTTAATTAAATTGCATATTTACATGACGTTAAAAATTATAAAGTGCCTAGCTAGCATGAAATACCATCGGTATCGGTTTTAATCGCTGAAACATAAAATGCTAAATCGATGGTGGCGCTTTTGCCTTTAGCTCCTCACCATGATTAATTACAATATATACATCATATACATTTTTAATGCAAACGGGGTCAAAACCGAGGTGTTACATAGAGTAGTTGTGTACTCGAAGGTATTTTCTCATACCTAGAAGCCACTCTCCATATCTCTCCCTGGTATTCATCTCTCCTTCATAGATTGGGGATTTTATCTTTCGAAATTCTCGTTGGAGGCTGTCATCATTTTTTGGGCTCTTTCTGCAATGAGAAAGTGAATTATCACTGGAAATACTATGATAATATCTTTATGGAAGCTCAAGTGTGTGCTCTTCTTTTCCCTCTTCCCTAGGGCTATTGGATCATTTACGATTATTATTTTCTTTAGTTTTATTGGTTGAATGGGTAGGTTTTCCATGAGGGCTTCCTCCCGTCATGTTCCGAAGTAAAGCTTCATTGATTGCTTGCTGCTCTTTTCTTTCATTCATATTGTCATCTTTGAAGCTTTGTAAGTCTACTTGCAGACTCTGTATGGTTTTCATTAAATCAGAATTTAATTCTACCACTAGTTCTTATTCCTTTGTTGGGGAATTCAAATTTCCTTGTCGGATGTTATCCTCTTCTGTATTCATGATCTAGATTGTTCTTTTAGATCCTGCAATTAAAACATTTAGTAACAATAATTTTTTGTTAGTTTAAACAAAAATTTCAAATACAGTTTTGAAATGTTTATTTCTGAAACGAATGTTTGGTAGCGCACATTAGCTCTCTTAGTGTTTGAATCTAGGATCTAATACCCCTTGTAATGTCCCTAAAATCCATAAAAAAAAAAACGTAGGCTAATAAACTACTAGATCTTAAGGATATCTTCATTTTCTTACTACGGAATAAAACCTTGTTCGACGAACTAATCCTAAGTGCTGTATAATGTTTTATTTTTGCTTTTTTCTTGTATGATGATGATGTCTTCATATTAATATTATACACTTCGATGCGCTTATAAATTTACTTTTCCTTTCTATTTTATTTATTGAAATTGTCGATACTTACTCTATTTTACTTCTTACTTTCATTTTACGTGTATTTAATTTACTTATTGTTCATTACAAAGAGGTTTCCTTACCTTTGTATGTCAAGGGATGGAGTGGTAGGGTTCTGTCCCTTAAAGGTCCACTCAGAAAGGTAAGGTTTGTATGCTACAGGGTTTACTTAGTTCATCATGAACTAATGCATGTGTTCCTATTATTCTGCAAGTGACTTCTCCTATGAACCTAGGATTGCGGACGTAATGTAACAGAGTCCTAGTATCTACAGCTATTTGAACATGAATAGTGGTATTCCTATGCTCAAAGCTAAAAGAGGATAGAGGGGTCCTAATCCTAACTCATACTTTTGTAACTATGGTATAGAGGATTATACCTTGGATACTACTATATGCATGCATGTTTGCAAACATTGTAGTGATGAAGTTTTAAAACCTTGTTTATAAAACTTTTATGCTTATACATTAATGTGGAGTATTTATACTATGGAATAAAGTATGCCATCGAAACTATGGTAAAAACCTATTCAAATCACAATATGGAAGGGTTTTAAAACTATGGATGCGAGTTTTAATACAATGGTAAGGTGTGTGAATCCACACTATAGACTTATGGGTTTCAATCTGCATGGAGGTGGCGACCAGGTTGGCACATTGAATTCACCTTTTGATTCGCATGATCCCTTCCTTATGTACTTCGTTAGGGATTTTAATGGTCATTTCCTTGGTATGTGTTTGGTTTTGGGAGGATCTCTCACACTCCAGGTGGCAGTTGCGCATCCATGCAGAGAAACCAGGTTTCCCTTGAGAACGTTGGCAGGTATGCCATTGTTCTGTGTGATAGCACCTTTGACTTTTGTTTTGGTTTTATAGTCATTTGCATACTTCTTAAACAAGATTCGTTTTCATTTATTTGCAGGTGAAGCTAGCATGGGTACTCTGTGTTTTGGAATGACAAATCTTTTGGGTTTCCTGTGCAACCATCCTGGGTAAGCCCCACGAAAAGAAATGGGCTTGTACCCAATGCTGAACTTGCTATGTTTATCAAAGGGTTTCGAAAGTGGGTCTGGGAGATGTTTGGCTGTAATGTTTAATCTATTTTGTTGTTTGGTTGGGTTTTGGGGTTTAATCGAATCATTGTTAATTATTTAAATGAGACTATGTAAAATTCATTTGCATGGATCTGTAATTTGTAATGCGTTGTGTAAATGTTAACAGTGTCATTAATCTGCAATGGCACTTGCGATGCCAAGGTCTTGATAATGGATACGAATGGTGGAAATGTGGTTTGTAAATTGATGTGTCATTTGATAAATGTAGCTCTGTTAATTTTAAGGATTTGGTCTCTTCCACAGGCAGCCGTAAGGACTTGGCCCCAGGCCTTGCGTTTGTAACACAACCTGTGTAGATGTGTTGAATAATTTAGCTCTCACTTACAGGATTTGATCCTGGGTTCATATGGTTTGGTTTATTAAATGCTCCCAGCTGAGCTCTAAGAGATTCAAAACTAGTTCAAATGCTTGGATGGGTTAATGGTTTAAGCGTTTTGTGTTTAAATGTTTTTCATACATTGTTTATAAATTTTGGGTTTACGGATTCGACCTTGGGTCGCTTGGATACTTTGACTGGGTTGATGGTTTCAATCCTTCGTTTTGTTAATGTGTTTTATGTGGTGATTATTATGTTTATTTTTTGAATTCCATCAATGCGAAGCGTTTGGGATTGGAACTCTTTGTGATTTGGTTTTTAATTTGTTGACTATAATTTATATAGGTTTGTATTATAGATTTGCTTGGGAAAGAAAACATCGGCAGTCAATCCTTAACAGGATTCGATTGCTGGGAAGTGATAACTAATGTTTATAAGTTTTTGGATTTTAATAATATAATTTGAAAACGTGAATAATCTTCGGCCTTCATGCATTATGGTAGTTTGATAATATTGGTAATTGTTTGTAGATTTGTTTATAGTGTAAATATAATGTTCTGTTTGTTTGATTTTAATAGTTTAGATGTTGGTTATGTACATAGGATATTCTGAGATTTATGTCTACATTTCGCTGGAAAATGAAATGTGTTAGTACTTCATTTGGTTTATTTTTGAGTTTGGATTACAAAGGAATTCGATCCCTTGAGTGAATGTTTATAACGTATTTATTTAATAATTATATTAATGTATGGAACAGAGTTTAAAATGAGTTTTGTTTATTATAGGATTCAATTAGTTTTAATTTTGTTTAAGCTCTGTTTTAATTTATAATAAGTTCATAGAACTGTGCAAGTTCTTTATGAACATATACTTAGGGTTTTTAGGTTTAGTAAAAAAAATTTGATAGAGATCTGGTAATTAGTTTATCTAGACACTAGGTATTAATTTTAATTTAACCTATTAACATCAATCTTCTAAAAATTGTTGAAATATAAAGCTAGGAGAAATTTTGAATTTAAAACCTATTGAAGAATTTAAGGAATGGGTTTTAAGTTTAAACAAATGCAAGAACCTACAAGATAAAAAATAACCTTAGAAATTATCTAAGACATTGCATGCTAAGTTTCATATTTAAACAAATGAAGTAAATCTGAAGCATGCATTCAAATTGTAGGTCTTCAATCCAAAGCATAATAATTAAAAGGAAAATATGTAAACATGATTTAAAGAACAAACCTCCTAGATGCAACTATTCAACTTGTTTAATGGCACAAACGTTGCACACTTAAACACACAGAATTAATAAAAACCAGCTATCTCTAACCTGAGATCTGTTAACCAGATAACTTGGAATATTTCATGTTCCTCCCAACCATGACCCAGAACCATTCCTGGTTCTAATCCGGATCCCCCCGAGTTGGATCCAACATGCAAGTAGTCTAGAGATCCTAAAGGCGAGGCTTCCCTTATTTGGAATATCAGGTTCTGTATAAGGTTGCTTGGATTTTTAGAAAAATGATCTCCAAAATCACTAAGGCAAATAATCATGATCAGATCCCTAAGCCTTCCCTTGGCTTGGTCTTTATAGAAAATCTTTAGGAAAAAAGGAAGTTTCTTTAAAACTTCAGTTAGATCAAGAATCCATTATTTTCTTGAAAATAATCTTTAATTGATTGATGTGGATTTAATAATTATTTTTGTTAACTTAGGAACTCTTTTACTAGTTCCTAATTTGACTTTTTAGAATTAAATATTTATTTAATCATTTTAGTAAATAATAAATACATAGACTCTTTATTCATTATTTATACTTATCTTTATTTCTTTATATTTAATATATATACTTATTCTTTTATTCATAATATANCAAGGCCTTAAGTAGGGTTGGTCAACCAAGTTATGAAGCTCTAGATCATCCTTGCATGTTGGATTACCTCGTGTATCAGGGTATTTCTTCAGTACTTGATGAGAAGTATATTCAAAATTCCATTTAATCAACTTAAAAATAAGTAAGATAAGGTTGGTGCTTTTCAGAGTCATTCTTACTAAACACAATGAATTTCCATAACTCCTAGCATTAATCAGAGCCCAATCTCAATGCTAAAAACTGGGAGTTACACTTAGTGCTATTTTAGAGCCTCTCGCTCAACAATAATTCTAGGATGTACTTGTATAATACATCTAGGGATACAATGGCCAAGGATCTGATGCTCCAGAGCTAATGCTTAACATAAATTTGGGATACTCCAAGAATTATGCCCAACACTTCCAATTCTTATAATTCATGTGTTTTGAGCTTATGCTCAACACAAAATCTCATAACTCATGTGCTCCAGATCTTGCGCTCAACACAAAATTTAATCACTCATGTGCTCTAGAGCTTTTGCTCAACACAAAATCTCATCATTCATGTGCTTCAGGGTTTTCACCCAACACATTATATAACTCAATCATGCATTATGTCTTCTGCACATTTTATCACAATAATCATCTCAGTACATGTATTAAGGTAAATCACATAATACATCAACATATTGTACTATGACCATAATATTTGTCCATCTAGGTCCATTCCCAACATATACAATCAAATATATGATAATAAAACATATGCATCGGCTTACACCCTATATATCTAACTAATCAAAATAATTCATGTGCAGTGGGGCCTTCACCCAATATACAAACATAAACATCAAAGTGACCTATGTGCAATGGTACTCATTCCCATCATAGTTTAAGGTCAAAATTCAGGATATTACACATGTGCCACTCCTTGATTGCTCAAGCACATGGCCAACTCAGGTTAGCATGTCAACCTTTTCTACGTTCTATTGTCGTCGACTGACCATCACCTCTTCAGGGATGTTAATTATCAATGACATTATGTTTTTCGATTTCATTCAAGTGGTTTCCTTTATGGTGCCTTGAGTTATGTTTTGGTGCTTTATCCCTATTTTATTGTCATAAATATACTAAATCGAGAATATCAAGCTTTAACTGTAGAAAATATAACTATTTGAACTTGCATTAAGAACTAAATAATTAACTAGGATTCTATTCTAAATCTACTTGAAAAAATTTATTCTTTTCACTGACATCTACTTCTATTCTACTTTATTACTTTCATAATTGGAAAGGATTTACAAGTGGTTTTGCCCATATTGGTTATGATGGGGCTTGAGCCAATTCCCACTGACAAGTCCTGGTGAGTGGTGAGCTTCGTTGCTTTGACTTATGTTATAAACATTATGCAGAACAAAACCAACCATCACATATGTATCTTCCCTAGACTCTTAATAAAATATACATCGTACATTAGTACTAGTGTGCTAAGTTCTAGTATTTGTATCTTTATGTTCATGTCATGCCACGCGTTTTGTCCCTTTTCTCCACCAATTAACTAAACCTTGTGAAAAAATGATCCTCTTTTAACTCCATTATCTCATCTAACCTTTCTTGGAGTGAGTCATCGTCGAGAATATTTGTAGCTATGGGAGCATGAAGGATTGGTATGTTGAACTCAAGATGCATGATTGATTCCCTTCTACATACCAGTTTGAATGGGGTATGATTAGTAATCCTCTTGCAAGTTATTTAGTAATCCCGTATTATTGTAGGAATACGTTGATCCAAGTCATCACACTACGCATTGCATACTTTTCTAAGTGTCTACATTATGATCTTATTAATTGCATTGACTGTACCATTTTCATGAGGATGGTATGAGGTTCTATTCTTATGATTGTTAGGATTAATTAATTAATCCTCCCTTGACCACCATAGTCTAATTGTCTTTTCCTAGCTTAGGAGTCTAAGTCCACTTCACTAGTGCCATGGGGAACTCATTTGGAGCTCACCTACCACCTGATGCACTGGTTTGTATGAGTTTGGAAGCTCTAGAGAGAAGTCCCTATAATTTAGGAACACAAAATCAGTGTCACCAACAGTCATTAGCAGTTGACCCTACTCTTTGTTCAGTTATGCTTCGATCAGCCATAGTTAGTTCAACTTTAGTCAGCCTAGTGCCACTTTTGCATGATTTGAGGAAGTTGGGATCCTGTTCTCACCTAACTCAGCCAGTTAACTAATTGTGAAGTGATTTAGTATCTGGAGTTGCATTAGAGAGTCTCTTGTGTTGTTTTTCCACAGTCATAGTTCTTAGGAGTCAGTCCAAGTTAGGGAATTCGAATCACACCTAATGGATTCAAATTATCCTTATTGTATCATCATTGTATTACATAGATGTTAATGATAATTGATGTAATGTTATGATGAAAAAAAAATTCCCTCCTAGTTGTTCAATTTTCACCATGAATGTTTGATCAGTGTACATTGAATTGCTTCTCTCTCCTACAACCTTTTTTCATAGTGAATTCATTCAGGAATGAGGATCCTAATCTTGATAAATTAAACAATGATAAATCATGAATTCTTGGGTGAGAGTGTGGATAGTGGAGTTCAAGCAGTGGTTTCCCCAATTCATGGGGGATTCACCTTGTAAGCAATATCTTATCACGTTCATTCATAAAAGGGGGTTTTTAAGTATGAAAAATAAGGTCAATATATTGTAGGTATTGGGGGGTGGGAAATAGGGTATGGGGGGTTTATAGGTATTGAGGGGTTATAAAAAGGGGTTTCTATTAAAAAAAGGAATATATTGTAAAAATTAGGGTTTTTAAATTAGGAATATGTATTGGGATGGGGGGCCAACATAAGAATTTTTGTAAGTAATTATCAATATCTAGTGAAATTAGGGGTATTCTTTAATATCCCATGAATGAAGGCCTGCGACATGGTTTCACTAAGTGAAGACCCCGTGCCCTAATTATTCATTAATACCTTAATGAAAACAAACTTTATTATGATATTCTCGAAGATGAATCATGCAACTGTATCTGATGTGCATTCCTTGACTAGCACAACATGTAACCCTCATGTCAAATAGTTTTTCACTATAATAATGTAACGTGTGCTAGTTCTTTGTGCAAGTAGATCAATAGGTCCAAGGAGATTAATGACCCACTTCTTTAATGGCTCTAGTACTACCACTAGGAAGACATGCATCTCATATCTTCTTGAGGGATTACCCATGCATTGGAAACCATCACATTGTCTACAATATAGTTTCACCTCTTCAAACAATCAAGGCCACCATAACCTTCCCATGCAAAAAAATTTACCCATTTTCCTTACTTGCATTATGTTCCCATTGGATGCCTTCATGAGCTTCTTGGAATATAGATAATTCTTCATTTTCCAACACACATCTACACAACATACCATCAGCTCCCAATTTATACAAGGTCCTATAATTAGTTGAAAATTGGATCTTGTTGTAACCATAGTTTTCTATGTTGTGCAACTATGTAGTCTTCTAGATATTCTCATGTCATTAGGAATGTTGTAACCTCCATGAATTGGTTGGGTATTTCTTTGATGAGAAATATTTGTGCATCTAGTACATCATCATCCAAGCTCCCTCTTATCTCTTTAGACTCTATCCTAGAGAGATGATCTGGTCCAACATTTAAATTTCCTAGTTTCACCACCACCTTATACTCAAAATCTTGGAGCATGAGAAACCATTAGAGGATTCTACCCTCCAACATAGGCTTATTGACAAAATACTTAAACTCTAATTGGTCTGTAAAAAAATTGAAGAGGCTCTTGAGTAGATAGTGTCTAATTTTGGGCAGTGCATATACCATGGAAGAACCTCTACATTATGTTGTTGTGTAATTTCTCTCCACTAGATAAAGTTTCCTACTTGAAAAGGAGACTGGGTGGTCAATGTTTCCTTCACATGGTTGTGCTAGATCTATGCTAATAACGATGAATGATGCATCAACATGTACATGAAACATGTGCGTCCAATTGGGAAAGGTCAAGATGGTTACCATGACTATATTTTCCTTTAGGATATCCAATGCTTGCTGAGACTCCTAGCTCCATAGGAACTTGATTTATTTTTTTAATAATGCCTCCAATCGTGTTGTAATGTTGGAATAATTTTGAATAATTTTTTTGTATTATCTAATATGGACCAGAGTGGTGTGCATCTTGTTAATTGATATTAGGGATGAAATGCTCATAATTACTACGACCTTAGTTGGATCTATGAGAAATCCTTCTTCGCACACAATATGTCCTGAGATAATTTCAAACGGGGTACAAAGTAGACATGTCTTCAAGTTGAATGGAATTTTCACCTATCTACAACTATCCAACATTAATATTAGAGCATGTAAATGTTAGTTTTTCTAATCTAATTCAAATTTATTAGGATATTTATTTGAAAGCACAACAACATTCATAAGATAGAGCAGATACACAAGACACAAAGACTTTCCTTGGGGAAACCATAGAGGAGAAAACCTTGCAAACTTCCTCAGAATAGTTCCGTCACTAAGAGAATATCACAAGATGGAAAAACTCAAGAATAAGAAGTCTTCTGCAGCTTTCTCTCTCTCCTCCTTGTTCTTCTCTTTCTCCTCATGTGAACTTGAGTAAGTGAGTGAGTGTCCAAATAGGGGAGGGAGCCTCCCTATTTATATTCTTTCGTTGTGTAACTTACTTAACTAACTAGGTCGACCAGGTAGCCTCTTTGGGTCCAACCTACCTAGGAAGACTCAAAAATGCATTTTACTTTATTTATCTTGGGGACTATTTCCCCGATTTACAATGGATGGTTTACCTCAATTACCATATACAACAATTACATCCCAAAAGGGAGGGAAAAAATCTCCAATGGGGGTACAATAATATACAATAGAAGATATTGTGAAGTTACAATTACAAAAACACTCCATCTTAACTAGGAAGGTATTCTATATCCATAGTTATCAACAAATTTAGTCATGTCCTCATCATTGAATCATCATCGTCATTGTTGTCATAGTCCTCATCATGTCAATTATTGAATACTGACATATGTCGGATCTATCTGTCATAGGATGTTTCTACAGAGTCATCCATGTTTCATTCTAGGTGTAGGCCTAGTCCTCATCTAGGTCTTCATCATATCCATGAGAAATCCATTGTGTAGGTACATCCGAGGACCATACATTACATTTCCACTACAATAAACAATGTATCCTCTCGTCATCGCGTCGTATCCATATCATCTCATCATCACAGACGAAGCATGATCCAGATGCATACCACAGACCACATGTGTTCTAACAACATAGGAGCACACCAAGACCCATTATGTCACAGTGAAGACCTGCATCTACCACTATGCAATAATCATCTAGGAGCACATCAATTTCATTACATATCTCCATGGTCAACCTTCGTTTTACCAACATAGGAGTGCACCAAGGCTCATTACGTATCAAGGATGACTTACATATACCACTATGAGAGAATCTCCTAGGCGCACACCAAGTTCCTTGTGAGATCTCATCATCTCCTACATACAAACACATAAGCACTGATTACATCGAAGGACAACCTACATACCATTACATGACTCATTAAGTCCAAGGAAAACCTCAAGGAATCATTACATCTAGGGATAACCTACGTACCACACCTAGACTGATTACATCCAAGGACAATCTTCTAGGACTAATTACATCTAGGGATAAACTGTGTACTATGCCAGGACTCATTACATCTTAGGACAACCTGATAGGATTGATTATGTCCCGGGACAACCTGTGTACTACGTTGGGACTGATTACATATGGGGACAACCTTTATTCCTTCACATGTGAGATCCAGTACTAGTGCATCTATGTCTTTCGGTGTCTTGTCATCTCTAGCATGGGAGAATTCTAGGACTGATTACGTATGAGAACAACCTGTATCTACCACCATGCAAGAGCTTTTCACTCCCTCTTTTTAGGGACCTTGATCTAGATAAGACCAAGTCTCTCTTTGAAGTATTCGAATGTCACTCTGGACAGTGGTTGGTCAACACATCAGCTATCTGCTCGTTCGTCGCCATGTACTGGAGGTTCATTTCTCCTATCTGCATCATATCCTGGATATAGTGATACTTGATCTCAATATTCTTCGACTTGTCATGGAACACCTGATTCTTAGACAACTTCACACAACTCTGGTTGTCACAAAAGATACAAATCAGCTCTAACTCAAGATCAAACAAATCAAACAATAGATTTTGAATCCATATTACCTCACAACTATCCAAACAAGCTGCAACATACTTTTCCTTGGCTATACTCGGTGCCACACAGGACTTCTTCCAACTAAACTAGGAGATCATACCAGATCCCAAACTAAAGCAGCATCCTGAAGTCCTCTTCCTATAAGTGGTGTTTCCTGTACAATCCAAATCAACATAATTGTACAGGTTAATCTTTTGCTTCACATCATACTTGATCCCATAGTCAATTGTACCCTTCATGTACCTCAATGCATTCTTTGCAGCAATTAGGTGAACATGTCTTGTATCCTCCAGGAACTGGATCAGGGTGTTCACAACAAAGAATATGTTTGTTCTTGTGTTCATCAGGTACGTCAATGAATCAACCATCTGATCAACTATTTCTGATAAAGCATCACCCAACAACTTCAATTTCGATGCCATAGGTGTGGTTGCCTCCTTGCATTCCAGCATTCTGAATCTCTTAAGAATATCCACTGCATACTTTCCTTGACTAAGGGAAATCCCATCCACACTCTTCCACACCTCCATGCCTATGAATTAGTGCATTATCCTTAGTTCTTTCATCTCGAACTCAGTGGAAAGTTTCCTCTTTGCATATATAATGAGTATGTACTCTCCTTTTAGAAACAGGTCAATAACATATGGTAGGAGCATCATCGATCTTTTTCCTTCAACCTTGTAGTAAAGGTCAGATTTTTCTTTACTCCTAGTAAATCCTAAGCCCGTCGGGAAGCTTTCCATCCTGTTGTACCATGTCAATATTCTTGAACTCTGATATATTCTGTAGTCACTCCCTCTAAAGAGGAGCACCACGCTCCCTCTACATTTTGTACTCTATGTATCAGAACATTCTCTATTGGAGTGACAAGTAACCTGCTCTGCTACTGATCTTCTATGTATCCATCCATGTCATCTCTCGAGGTCATTGGATACCAAGATACTCTATCTCAAACTTTGTTGAAATTTCCTCTTACACGCATCTATGAGCTTGTCGTCCTCTATAGGATTCCATCTTCAACCTTGTAACAAGGGTTGAGATATTCATCAATCTAGGTGATCTTCATGCTCCTCATGTAACTATATGTGTTATCCATGGGAGTCTTTTGAGATCGTACAAATAATTTTGCATAGATTTGTTTTTCTATTTAATATAAACATGTACTTCACTAGAGAAGTGTTTATGGTTAATGGAACATGTCTCGCTATGATCTGATCCCTCTTGAGAGAAACCATGAACCTTGCTTTGCATTTATCAAGGCTTCCATCTGATGCATGCATGATCTTGTAGATCCACATGGAATAAACTATGCACTTTCCTTTAGGTCTCAAAACTGCATCCTACACATAATTCTCCATGATCAACTTGTACTCTTCCATCATGGCATCCTTCCATACTTTCTTCTTGGCTACTACTGGAAGGATCTATATCAATGATGTCACACAACATTGCCACATAACTGAAGTGTGTCTGAGGCCTCTTTCTTTCTCTAGAATTATCTTCATACATTTATACATCTTGGATTACATCTCATTCCCAAGATGGTTTTCATCTCTCGAGGTGGATCTACTTCTTTCTTTGTCTTGGCCATATCATGATTCTTCTAAATCTCTTTCTTCCGGCATGGTGTCTTTGTCCTCGGGAGACTCAGGTTATTCTTTATTTTGTTGTTGGAGTGAATATTCTAACTGAACCATCATCACTTATTCTTCGGAACAAATCTCATCCTTCTTTTCTTGTAGGTGATCGTATGTCATTTTTCCTACAGGTCAAATTCAGTTGCATGATTAGAAACATTTCATAATTTCCAAAACAACAAATTCTTATGTATATGTCACATAGCCATGCAAGCACCTTAGAATGTGCAACATTTGTCCATATTCGTACACATACGGTAACTTTCTAGATGCATTCCATCTCTGCCAAAGCATTTTTAAGAGTGTGCACTACTCTCAATATTTTAGCAAAGAGGTTTCATTCTAGATAAGTAGAAATGGAATGTTGTACAATACCATAGTCTACTTACACATCACATGCGAGTTAGTAGTGTACTTTTCATAAATGCAAACATTCAATCATGCATTATGCATCAACTGAATATAAATATGTGCATAAATAAACAATATCATTTAAGTAACTAGATATATAGGAAAAGACAATTTAAGAACTTATCTTCGTTTGGTTGGTTGGTGGAATCCCTCTTGATCCTTGTCTTCTTACAGGAATTACTGGAGTCTTTGGTAGTGTTCTCTACTTCATCATCAGATTCTAGGAACCTGTGTCTATCTTACTCATGCTTGAGCAAGTCTTCTACACCATAGATCATATGAAACTACATACTGGTTCTAAATATGAGTGTTGTTTCTCATTCACAACTGCATCCCTTCTTATCCAAATACTGAGACAGATAAGATGTTCTTATTTTTCCATGGTTTGAATCCTTCTGGATTAAAGTACATATTCCTCATCACTTGAGGAATCAAATCTTTCTTCTCTAAATATTTTTTTTGTTAGTTCATCATCTTCAATGGTGTGAGCATGATGTCTTTTCTTGTTCAACATCTTGTTGGAGGAGACTTTGTTTCTAGGATAATCTCTGGAGTAGTGTCCCTTCTCATCACAAGTGTAGTACTTAATACTAGAAGAATCTCTTCTTAGTTTATTTTGTCTTTTGTGATGATGGTCCTCCCTTTTGTTGTGATGGTGGTCCTCCTTCTTTCTATGATTTCTTTTGGTGTTAACTGTGAGATATTTATCTTTATTTTCTACCATATTCTCTTCTCTTGTTATGAGCCAAGCTTCTTCTTTTGTGCATTCTTCCCGGAGTCTGTTGAAAGTGATCAAATTCCTTCTGGCAGGTATTTCTTGAATGGATGAATCCCATGATCTTGGGAGACCATTCAAGGTGGTCATAACAATCTCTCCTTCTCCTACACTCTCTTCGACTACTTCAAGTTGTTCCTTGATTTTGGAAACCCTTGTGAAGTAGGATTGCATGGTCTCTGAGCTTTTTATCTTCACATTCTTCAGCTGGTTCCTCAATGTCATATTTCGGTTGATGTTGTTCCTTCGAACAACTTATCCAAAGCATCAAACACTTCCTTATGTGTCTTCGAGGATGACACATGGGGGATGAGATGATCCTTAATATAGTCTACAATGATTCTCTTTCCCTTGACAAATTTCTTCTTATGGATGGCCTTAGCCTCATCTCCCTACGGTTTTGGAACTTCCTTACTGACATACTGATCCAAATCATTTTCTTCAAGTATCAGGGAGATCCTATACTTCCATGCTCAAAAGTTGTCAGCTCCACCAAGATTAGCATCAAGTTGGGTGTGATGAGTCATTTTTAAATGAGAACATCAAATAGAAATAGAAATGGAATAGATCTTACCGATTTGAGATGCCCAAGCTGATTGACCTAGGGTTTGTCAAAGAAACACTAAATTTCCAAACTTGGAATCTTGGAATTATGTTTGGATAGAAAGATGTGCTTCCTTAAGGTGAGTTGTTCAGTGGGTTTCTTTGCCAAATTTGGTGGAGGGAAACTCCAAAAATGTGAATCCCTAGTTTCCCCTGGTAGTAAATATGAGTCCAAAAATGAAGGTTCTCAAAACTGAATACTTACTTGACATAAAGATGTGCCCTTCTCAAGTGGGATGCTCAATGAGGTTCTTTTCTAAAAAATGTAGTGGGAATCCTCCAAAACTTGATTCCCTAGTTTCTTCCCACAGTGTCCCGCAATAAACAAAATGAAACTATTCGAAACTGAATTTTAATTCTACAGAAAGATGTGCCCTTCTAGGGTGAGTTTCCTAATGTAATCCTTTTTCCAAATTGATGGAGGAAATCCCTAAACGTTTGATGCCCTAGTTTTCTCCTGGCACTAGTGTTTGGGTCAAAAATTAAAATTATCCAAATTTGATTATGCTTCCTCCAAAATGTGTGCCCTCCTAAGGAGAGTTATCCTAGACCTCTTTTCTTGATTATATGTGGAGAGAATGCCTTGAAATAGGAATCCACAGTTTATGTTATTGCACAATGCCTTCTTTCATAGGCGCTCTGATACCATGTTAGTTTTTCTAATATAATTCAAATTGATTAGGATCTTTATCTGGAAGAATAACAAGAACAACAAGATGCATAAGATAGAGCAGATACACAAGACACAAAGATTTTCCTCCTGGAAACCATAAAGAAGAAATCCCCGCAAACTTCCTTGAAATATTTATGTCACTAAGACAACATAACAAGATGGAAAACTAAGGAATAAGAAGTCTTCTACAACTCTCTCTCTCCTCCCCGTTCTTCTCTCTCTCCTCATGCAAACTTGAGTGAGTGTGTGTGTGTCCAAATAGGGGAGGTGCATCCCTATTTATATTCTTTCATTGTGTAATGTACTTAACTAACTAGTTTGACCAAGTAACCTCTTTGGGGACGACCTACCTAGGAAGACTAATAAATACATTTTACTTTATTTATCTTGGGAACTATTTCCTTGACTTACAACATAGGATTTACCTCAATGACCATATAAAATAATGGCATCCCGAAAGGAAGGCAAAACATCTCTGATGGGGGTACAATAATATACAATGATAATAGACAATATAATATCTTCTGAAGTTACAATTACAACAATAGTAAGTGATTCTTCAATAAAATCGATATTGTCTAGTCGTCTATGTAAACCTCCATAATTTTGTTCATGAATTCCTTGATTTCTACAGTAACAATCTTGGAAAAAACCATCGGTGCGTTCTTCAACCTCAATACCATGACATTATAGGAAAATTATCCCCATTCTATTGCAAAGGATGTTTTATTGTGGTCCTCTTCCATGATACACACTTGATGGTATCTTGGGAAATCATCAATGAATGAGTAAGATTCTCTCCCCCTGAAATTACCCAATACCTCACCTATAAAAGGAGTAGGAAAGGGATCATGCACAAAGGATATATTTAAGTTCCTCAAATCAACACCTATCTAAATTTCTCTTGTTTCTTATCTTGCACCGCCATAAGACTAATCTATTCTTATTCCTCGATTAGAAATATGGTCCCTACATCTACAATCTAATCAAGTTCCTTGTGCACTTTTTCCTCATATAGGGGATTCAATATATGGGGTCTCTTCTGGATTAGATTACCCCCTTCCTTAAGCTCTATTTTCATTTCTCTGAGTGAACCTGCTATCCCCTTCATTTCTAAAAGTTTGTGTAGAAACAAATCCTCATATCCCTTCAATAAATCAACTACTTGAATGACCATTTCATGATCCTAGTAGTAACCTACAATGACCATTCTCAACTTATATTATGTCCCTACGTTATATTTATTTTTCTTTAGTGGTTCTATAAATCCTAGCATAGTATGGTGGATGGCTCATTCTATACAGAACATTCATTGGACACGTTTCTTTGATGTGTATCTTACATGGGTGTTCAGCTTCATCCATTTCTGTATTGTCCACCTTCCAACAGTATATAGTATACTTTATCTGTGTTAGGTTCTTGTGATATTCACACACTAATTTATGTGAAGGACTCTTTGGTGTTTACATGAAAATAAAATGCTTCATCTGATGAAATTTTTTATATAACTCAAGATCAGATGCACTAAACTTAAACATGGAGATGAACTGTGTAGTCATCATTTCCTAGGTTCTCATTTTCCTCCTTCTCTCTTTCTACATGTACCAACTACATTGATTTAGTTTAAGGATATCATTATTTTCAAATTCCCAATCTATCCCCAGTAAAGTTGTATAGGGATCTATATCTTCAAGTATCTTTATCACCTCAAAATATGCACCTATTTTCACCCCCTCGATATCCACTTCAACATTCTCCAACCTACCGATGGGATATATCCTTTATTGATTTTCCAACATAAGTTGAAGGCAGGACCATAATTGATCTAGGAGGATCTATGATCACTCAAAAATTATCGGTCTCAAATACTAAAAAATATGGCATGGTTGCATAAGGATGGGTAAGGTATTTTCAATGGCACTTGAATCGCCTCAAATAGATGTCGGATGAGGAATATATTGCATTATGAATTTTTGGAAAAACAAGAAAAAATGTCAAAAGGGGGGTGCCACGTGGTACCACTGGAAGGGTGACACATGGATATTGGACATTCTATCATGGTGATGATACAATCATTGTGGAAGGATTAGGGAGTTCCACATGGTAGGCCATATGTTGACTAGGCAAAGGATGTGACATTCATATAATGCTAGGTGGACCTATTCACAATTGACATGTGGAATCAACTGTGCAGTTGGGTGATAGATAGACTAATCGGAGACTGCCATATGGTAGTCCTGATTGGCTCGATGACAGTTGGTTTACTAAAATCTTGGGTTAGTCGGACTCTAGCTCAATAGTTCAATGGTTTACCAATCAACCAACCATATGGTTTGTTAAAAATATCATAATATATTTTATTTTAATGTGCGGTTGGCACAAAAATTGGGGGTCGATGGGGCTTGACCCCATGACTTGCCTACCAATAATTTAACAAAACAATGGATATTTATAGAGTGCAACACATAGCATATGGTCTATTCATTGGGGTTTAACCCCATGACCCTCCATATAATACTCCAACACTTCCATAAATGTGCCAACGTTGTTTCTTTCTGTGTTAACCATAGCATATTTTATGTAATTTTGTAACATGGGGATTGGTCGAGGGTTAGATATAGACCCCCCTATTTAATCATTGTCCAATTTGGTTCTCAGGTACATAGTATATTCGGGCATGATTATCGAGGCCGAATACAAAGATTGGCTTGTAGTTCAAAGTTTGACATATTTGGAATGCATGCTAAGGTACAAATATACACACAATGATGGATTTTGATCCACATGGGGAGTCCTAGTTCCTGTGCAAATGGAATTCAATTTTATATTCAAAATTCATAATTTCGAGAGGAGCAAAGATATGGCCTTTGTTTCTGAGTTTGAGAAGTCAATATGAAAAGTGTTTCCAAATCTAGTGTATTTGATACAAGTAGGGTAGAGTTCATACTCTAAAGTCTCAGAATTTTCTATATAATCCAATAGTAGGTTTTGTTTTTGATTCAGAGTTGAAAAATTGAAAGGTGAATTCATAAGTTGAATTGTAAGCCTTTCTTTTGTATTATCTCGGCATTTTGATATTAATGAAGAGTAGTCTCGCTATTGGGAGTGGACTTGGATATGTAGACATGATGTCTAGTGAACTCTGTTATCAAGTTATGGTGTGATTGTGTTGATATTTCTCTCTTTGATCTCTTCTTTACATATCACAATTCACTTATGAAAAATGGATTATGCAAGTTGATTCATAAGCATAAGTGTTTAGCTAAGTGATTCACATAACAATATAAAATGCACTGTCAATTTAAATATCTTGTTCACTGAAAACGTTTTGTTATAAATGAAAGACTAATGGTTGGATTGGTAACATAAGAAATTTTAGATCAAGTGGTATCATAGCAAGATTGACAAGTGTATTCCTCTAAGAGCTAAGCTAATGCAAGGGGAAGGAAATATTCCAAGTTTCAATCTATAAATACAAAGATGGTTTCATAAATGTGAGATGGAATACATGGGTAATGAGGGAGGAGGGAGAGAGATCTCTCATGAGGCCTAAGCAAGTTATGGATACACTCTATGTGATGAAAGAAATGGTGAAATATTTATATTAAAGAGTTTTAAATGCAGGAGAATGTGAATCCTCAGTACATGTTCAAGGAGGAGATGAAGGTGGTGGATCTTTAGGACCTTCTTCGCCATCATCATCATAATCTACTGATGATGCAAGTGAACATTCTAATTCCAAGAATAAGCATTCTAAAAATCCTATTTGGACAAATGGAAGCATCAGGTTGCATTGTTTGGAGAGGGGATGGTCCCTCTACCTCCACAAAAAGGTAATTATATATCTCTACGAGAAGTGGGATGAAGAGTTAATATTTCAGAGGTTTAGATGGGAGGAACTAGAATAGATGATTAAAGGAGTTGAAGAAGTTTAAGACTATGCATCGAGACAAGGATCGGACATATTCATTAGCACATGAGCTACTAAGTTGTAGGATTCCTTCTCCATCCTGCTCGGTTTTTCATTATGAGAAGTTAACTCTATTCAAAATTAAATATACCAAAGAAGACAAGCCTCATAAAATTGTCACAACCTCTCATTTTTTAGAAACTTTTTATGAGAGTGACCTCATAGATCAACCCCTGTTATGTGAGCTTTATTTGCATGACTTAGATTTCTTGTTGGATAGAAATTTCAATCTTGTACCTTATGCAAGAGATGTACAATTGAGGGCCTTCACTTATTTTGTAAATAATCAAGTGAGATATTGGAATTCTTTTTAGACAATTCGTAAAAATGAAGAAAAATCCACATTGTGTATTAGACTTGAACTCCAAACCCTTGCTACTACTATTAACTGAAACCAAAGAATTCTTGCTTCATAAGTTAAGGTATATAAAGTGGCATTACTTGAATATTCTATCATAGACTTATGTGGTAAGAATATTACTCACCATCAACCATATGCATTGGAGGGCAGTAAGTTCAAATGGGAGGTATCTTCTGAGTCTCTAAGGACGAGGGATCCTCATGGTCATGATAATTTTACTTATGACCTTGCCTTATTTTATGGTTATGTTTGTTTCATTCAAGGTTGTGGTCCAAATTGGTTGGGCTTAAGGTTCCAATTTCCACTTCTATGGTTTCCTATGGAAAAATATATGTATTCATATAGGCTAACAAAGAAAGTGGGAAAACAATGTTGGGAAGAATTGATCTCTTATGAAGGCTACAGAAATAGGGGAGAGAAAGAAAGATCATCCTTTAATCTCACCCATCTACATTAGAAAATTTATGACCATGATTTAGACCAGAGTGACTAAGATTGCATGGGGACATGCAATTGCGTAATTGGGGGGAGATGTTGGATGCTGGAATTGTCCCTTTTTCCTATCTTTTCCATATCATCTCCCACTTCCTTTTTTTTTTATTAATTCGGCCATATTTCCTATTTCCTCATAAAAGCATCACTCAAAGCAGGTATAATCTATTACCCAAATTGTTATATTAATGCATAGTTTACTTGTAAATTAGGGTGGTGTTTTCCTGTTAAGGAATTTACTAATGGATTAATGAGAATAAGTGTAGATATTGGACATTGGTGCACTAGCCTATTGAAACATACATAAGGAAAATCTTGATAGCATTCTTTGACCTCTTCTTCAAACTCTCTGGATCGATTTAAGCTTAGTTCATTGACAAAAGGAGATCTTCCGGTATTGAAACAGTCCATTCAACCATCCATGTGGCCTACTATGTTAGGTGAGAACACTATGGTGAAAATCGTTGAAGATGATCACATTGGTCGTTATTTTTGTAATAATTTATTTTTTCATGAACAAATTGAGAATCACATATTCGCGAGATTTTTTAAATTAATGGGATCTAGAATCTACTATGGGAATATGGTAGCTTTAAAGTTAGAAGCAGAGAGAATTTGTGCTTAGTTGGTTAATTCTTGAATTAATTTTGTACAAGTTGTTGTTGGAGAATTGACATTGTATCTAGAAAATTGATTCTTCAATAAAAATTGGCAATTTTTTGTTAATTTCCTAAGTGTTTATTTCTTTTTATTTCTTAAGGTGGCTCTGTTAGGAGGTAAGGGCCCACCTTCTCACATAGCTCTCCTAGTTTGATTAGATGTAATATTTTTTAATCTTTTTGGTATAATAAATTGTTGATGCAGTCTTTAATTTTAGATTATGTGAGTGGTATGTTGATCTAGATGGGTATAGGTGGCCACCCACCTATTCCACTATCTAAAAACAATTTTTCATTTTGGTAGTTTTCTTGTAATTTTCTACGGTTTTTTAGGTCCCAAACTTCGAGGGCACTTTTGAGGCCCTAAACATTGTTTTTAGAGATTTGGCCGAGGGGTGGGGGGGAGAATGGTTTCCAACAACATGCATTTAACCTAAGTCTAAAAATTTGTAAACCTAGGATAGACCTTTCCAATGGGATATTGAGTTCCCCAAAATAAGATCATATGCAAAAGTTATGACCCCGAGAAGTTGATTGTTCAACTAACGACATTGGAGCAGCAAAATTTATGACAATTCATCTCCTAGGGTTAGGTTTAGGGTTTTTTCCTCTCCAACTCTTTTTTATAAAGGGCCCTTTGGCCTCGTTTTATATTCATCTTGTCACTAGTGAACGTAGCTACCACATCTCTTCTCAAAGATACAACTACCACCATTCCAATTACTTTTGTTTTATAGTTTGTTTTATTTATTTCATTTAATCGAATATAAAACTATTGTATCATTTTGCTTATTGTCGTAAATATGTGTATGTGAATATATAGATTCTCTTTCATTTCGTTATCACATAAATTTGTGGTATCATATCTTTCTTCTTTTTTGGTTTCTCATTGCATGTCACGGATGAGATCTGAATATTGAGAGTTGGGTATTGAACTAGTTGAGATTCGGGAAAATACCTCTCATCATCCCAAACAACCTCACATGGAAATAGAATAAAAGAGATATGAAGGAGCAGGATATCATATTAAACTATGACTTGAGAAATCCCTTGTGCATCACAGGAACGAGATGATGGATAACTTCACCCATATCCTTTGAAGAATGCTGACGGCACAGACGCACCTTCAACGAGCAGTCGTTTCGGGGGGTGTGACTACCTTCAAGGTACAACTTAACTTTGACATCACCTTATTTAAGGAAAGATAAATGTAGATTCTTTGGAAATATGGTTGATTTTGTTAGAGGGTCACTTCTCTGTTCAAAAAAATTTCGACAGTAAAAATATCAGCTTCACGCTCCTTAAGTCCCTCCCCCATATAAAAAACTAGTTGGGTAGGTACTAAGAGAGGCATGCAAGGGATGAATCTGAAATATTAAATATAGAACCCACTTGGGCATATTTTTTTGATGTTGTCAAAGAGTAATTATACCCTGTCGAAAACTATGATGATCGATACACTCGGTGGATGACATTGCGCCAGGCAATAAACCAAACAGTGTTAGCGTATACCAATATATTCCATACCCTATGCTCAAGGTTGGGTATTAGAGACTCTAAATGACGCTTGTTAGAAAGTGGAAACAAGGAATGTCTTCTAGCATTGCATGTGTCCATCCATTCTAGGAAGACATTAAACAGGAATCCAAATGTATTCAATGTGATTTTCCTTAGTTTGGACTTAGGAAAATACATTAATAATTCTAATTTGATTTTGAATTAATGGAATCATTTTTATAAAGTGAAAACTGAAATAAACTTAAGTGATGGCTAATATAATATTCGCCATTGATCTCAGTGGAGGATCACATCCATTGATCCATAGTGAGGGTCAGGGTTTTTGCTTAGCCATTCAATTAAAAGGAGATTTGGTGGAGAGGACACATACACACGAGAGATACAAACAATGAGAAGTCAGACGGGGGACTTTGCTCAAAAGACAGAGGAGGACTCACCCGATAGAGTCACTGAGTTTCTAGGTTGAGCTAGAGGTCGTACAGGATCGTGCAGAGGAGGTAGTACTATTCAGTAGGGGTTGTCGTACAACCGTATGGATTCTATACAATATGACATCAAAGTCGTACAAATCTGTACAATTGATGCATCAGAGGCCATACTAATGATGCAGGTGTCATACAACTGTGCAGGAGTCATGTTGGGTTGTTGGGTTGGTCTAGTGCTTCTACAGAGATTATATTTTTCCAAGTTGGGTGAATTTATCTATTGGTTGTAATTGTTCCATATCTTAATAAAATTTCATATTTGACTGTTGCACTAGTTTTACCATCTTGGGTTTTTTCCGGGGGTTTTCATACCCAATATACTGTGTCTATATTTATGTAATGTTGTGGATGTTTCTCGGTATTTAATTTCCACTGCAATACTAGTAAAAGAAATTCATGTGTCGTTTCTAGCAACAAATTAAATATATTGTTTAGCCCTAGTTGAATTTTAAAGGAAAATTACATGGTATTGAGAGCTCAGTTGAGATAAATATGAAAGACTAGCAGCAACATTGATAAATCAGGGGCAGATCTATTGAAGACACAAACCTAGAGTTGAAAATATAGGGTTGGAAATGTACACTTCAATATGGTCATGTAGTTGAGAATCGAAGATAGACTCCAAGAGGTTCATAACTTTCCCACATGGAAAGAAAGGATCACAAGGATCTTGGATGTCAATGATGCAGAGGAGCAAATTAACTCAACGAAGGTTGTTCCCACTGATCCGGTAGAGTTGGTAGGTTGGAAGAAGATAAATTCCAATTCCATATTGATAATCTTGGATGGAGTTATGGACCACATAATCCCTCATCTTTCTGAGAAGAAGATTGCATCAAAGATGTGAAAGGCCTTGAAAAGTATGTACCGGAGAAATAACCAAATCTGAAATATGGTGCTACAAGAGAGTATGTGCAGTACCAAGATGGCCAAGGGTGAAGGAGTGGTGCCTTATCTCACAAGGCTCACATAGATAAGAGACGAGCTTGGAGTAGTTGGCTTTAAGATTGAGGATGAGGAGCTAGTTCAGATAGCTCTCAATGGCTTTTCTAAGCCACAGGACACCTTTTCAAAGGTGTTATGGCTAGGGAGAATCTCCTTAATTGGAAGAGGTTATGGATGATTTTTTGTACGAGGAGACCCACATGGATCAAGGATCAGGTTCATACAGCAGTGCCCCACATATTGTGGATGCATAGGCTCTAGACCTGATAGGGAAGAGAAGGAGTAAGGAAAATAAAAAGAAGGGTGGTAAGAAGAACCTTAACATGTTAAAGTTCAAGTGTTGTATATTCCAAAAGCAAGGACAATTTTCCTCCTAGTTCCCAGATAGGAAGAAAAAGAATAATACCTAGAAGGCAAGACCTATGGAGGTGGAGGAATTTAGCAAGAACTTCGATGAAAAGTTTTGCTTGATTCCTTGCATTGCAAGAACCATTGGAAACAACATATGGTATGTGGACAATGGAGCATATTTTCATATGATAGGACAAAACAAATTCTTCAAGGACTTGTAGGAGGGTGGATTAAATATCCACATAAATATGGGTGATGATGCATAGTATCAAGTGCGGAGAGTTGGAACTGTTTCTTTTTAGAGGGAGTCTAGCAAACCCATTAGTTTTTTTGATGTATTGTATGTTTTGAGGTTGATTAAGAACCTCATATCCATTTAAACCTTGGAGGAAAATGGATTTCAGGGGAATTTCTGAGACCATAGGGCCCTATATCAAGCCAAAGGGGTTGTATAGGAGTTTGGATCTAGTAATTGTGATCTAGAGTGGGAAGGTGTATATACTACACTTTGAGTCTGCAAAGGCTCTGGTCAGCAGCATCAACAGTCAGGGTGATTTGTGGCATAAGAGGATGGCACACTTACACCATGGAGCACTGAGGCATTTGAGACAGTCTGTCATTGGATTTTCTCAGGTACAGGAGGATTAGAATAACCACTGTAAGGGTTATGCGTTGGGGAAGAAAATCAAGAGATATTACCCACAGAGTGAGCACAAGTATAAGGATACCTTGGACTTAGTGAATTCATATGTTTGCAGACCTATGAGTGCCCAATAATTCAGTGGTTATAGTTACTACATCACTTTGATTGGCAACTATTTCCAAGAAGACCTAGATTGATTTCCTGAAGGCAAAGTCATAGGTATTTGATTGGTTTCAGGAGTTCAAGATTCTCATGGAAAACCATATAGGGAGGAAGATGCAAGTACTTAGGATGGATAATGGGGGAGAGTACACCTTCAATGATTTATTGGAGTATTCCTCTGCTGACGGTATCAATAAGGAGAACACTGTGCCTCATACCCTGCAACAGAATGGAGTGGTGGAGAGAAAGAACTAGACAATGGTAGGAATAACCAAGGACATGCTATTTGATTAGGGATTACCACTATTCCTTTGGGTTGAGGCATACAATACTGTAGTAAACACTTAGAATAGGTTTCCCCACATAGCTTTGGGGAGGAAGACACCCGAGGAGGTATTCACAAGAACGAGACCAGATGTGAGCCACTTGCACATATTTGGGAGTGTATGCTATTGTCACATTCATGTTGACACTATGAATAAGTTGGACCCTTCTGGAGAGAATGGGTTACTCCTTAGTTACAGAGAGACTTCGAAGCTATATAGATTTTATAATCCTACTCTCAAGAGGATCATTGTGAGTAGGGATATTTAGTTTGATGAGGAAAGGGCCTTGTCAATATATATGGACTTACCAGTAGAGGAATAACCAACACAAGCCTCGGGGGTCAAGTTGGAGGAGCCAGAGGTACAAGTACATGTATAAAAATAGGGAACAGGTTCTGGTAGTGAGAGGGAGTCAGGTCTACAGGATCCTTCAGTCATTGACTTGGAGGATGAGTCGCAGCACTATTGTTTTGGAAGCACTTATCACACCTCAGCTTTGGAAAACTTATCATCGAAATGGAAAATTTTTGGGAACTAGCATTAATCATTTGAACCATTTCTTTTTTTACGGAAAGTACTCTGATTACTCTAGGAAAACAAGAAATATTTCTTTGGAGGTGACAAGGGGTCCCTCAATGTGAATGACTTGGATTGCTTTTGAAGAATTGTACCACTCAATCTAAGCCGTGAGAGAGGAATAACTTCTTGAAACTTAGTCGACAACTTTTACGCCTCTAATGTTTGGTATTTTCTTTGTCAAGGTGTATGTTTTAATCTTGGCGATTGGCAGCAAGGAATTATTTTTATCCTAATTGCTAGTTATAGTGCCTCTAATGGTCGATATTTATTCTTAGAAGATGCACCATTGCATTTGGTTCATTGGAGGGAAACTTTGTCATTTAACTCTTTCACTAATCTTGAGACCCTCAATGGTCCATATATTCCCTAACAAGTTGCATGGTTCAATCTAGGCCATTGATGGGAAATTATTACCTTTATGTCAATTGCATATTTTAAGGCCTCCAATGGTTCAGATCGTCCCTGACAAGCTACATGGTCACGTCTAAGATGCTAGTGAGAGAAATCATTCATTATTTATTTTGTTAGTTACCTCCCATGAATGACTCATATATTTGATATATAATTTACAACATTTATAAGTGACCATTCATTGTTGGCACTCAACATATCCTATTTTCAGCTATGTGTTGTCTTCTTCATAAGAGCATAGTAATAAGACAACTACAGGAACAAAGAGGATACAACACAACAAAAACTCAAAATTCACAAAATATAACACAACCTCATCATGGTGGGAGAAAATTTCCAAAACTCCTACAAATTTATCATAATTAAACCATATTTAAACCTCAATATTAAACTCTTTGAGTTTAAGGATTGTACCCTCACATGATTTGAAGAGACATGAAATAGAGTGCTCTTCTCTCTCTTTTTTGTAAATAAGAAATTTCCTTCTATTTCCTTCAATAATATTTACAAAAAAGAAACAGTAACGAAGCCCTCCCTACATAGGGAAATAGGCTTTAAAGTTTTGAAAATTACAAAAATCACATTCTGCCATGAAAAGAACCCATGATATACCATTTAGATTGAGAGTTATTTACTATAAACTGTTTGCAAATATTCATAGAAATAAAAGTAAACTAAGCTATCTATAGAACTAGCCAATTTCTAGCTTGATATCAGTATCCACAGGGACGGAGTTGTCCAATTTAATGACAAGATGATTGGCAATTTCCTGCATGTTGTTGGATAATTCATCCAGCTTCTGAAGAATGCTTTCATGTGCCTCTCCTTTGTCTACCAATGCTCTTCCCACAACAAAATTCTGCTGCCGTAGATCATCCATGGGCTTCGTATGAAGATATGTTCTTCCTCTCGAATAACTAGGGTGAGTATGAGAGCTTCGAATTCCTGTCTCGCCTCATGGTCCAAAATGCAATTTCTGGTGATTTTAGCATAATTTGTAGAGTCTTCAATTTATTCTTTCACCGGGTTTGGGATCGAATTCTTGTACGGGTGAGAAGTATGGGAAATGATTCTCATAGTTTTATTGGGCGATCTCGAGGAGCCAGACAGGGGAGTGCGGGAGCATATATGCAACGGCGTGGTGAAAAGATCAGAGTGGAAACCAAGCTGAGGGAAAGGGGCATGCAATAGAGGCAAAGAACCAATAGGAGTTCCTAAAGAATACTCCACTGAAGTCCCCATCGAAAACTCCACCAAAGGGAGGCAGGAAGGCTCAGGGGAAAAGGGCCACAAGAGGTAGTCCAAAGAAGGATTTGGTAGTGGAATAAAACCATGAAAAAAGAAATCGATAGTGTAGAGCTTACCAGTGATCGTCCTAGAATCCAGAGAATGCATGGAGTCAAATTTAAACAGGAGGCTCCCTGAGGTGCACCATGCATTGACCGCGACCCAGACCAACAAGACCCACTCCTTGGACCTGCAAGTCACTTTCCCAAGAAAACATTTAAGCCTCAAAACAAACAGGGAATTCCTAAGGAGAAGAGAGAGCGGACTTGAGCCTGTAATGCAAGACTCATTCCTATTTATCCATTGAAACCACTTTCTCACCACCCTCGAGTTCAATGGCCCACTCGTTGCAATATACAAACTGATGATTTCTTCATCTAGAGGCTTATACCATACTATCACCTCATCCATTTGCATCTTCCCAAAAACAGTACAAAAAACTACCACCCTTATCATCACTATAAAGGGTTATTTAAGTCTCTTCGGGTTGATGGAGGGTTGACATGAGTGGCATGCAATTCTGCCACGTGCCTCCCTTCATCATTCTCGATGTTTGGCTCGCACATCACCCTACTTGGGGGAGTAATAGAGTGCTCTTCATATCATGCCCTATCGTTCAATATTTCAACATATACCCTTTATATTTTCCCAAAACATGTCTCCTCTTCCTCATGACAACATAATTCCAAAGGTCACTCTATAGCCCCAACCTCTAATATGAATTGATAAACTAATTGACACTCTCCAATATCATCAACATAAATAATTGAGTGGCACTATCATAAGATATATCATGGATGTGCATGTGAAACCAATTGTGATATCCATATATCTCCTCAGGGGTGATCAATGCAATATCATTTTCCCATGGCAAGGGACATGTAGAATGACCATGTCCACTAGGGGAAATTATTGAAAAAACATATACATTGAAATGTGTGTTCTCTTGTGAATTCAAAATTTCAAAATTAAAGATATTTGTTATTGTACAAGAAATTACATATATGTCCCAACTCCTTTGTCACTTCTAATAATGCATGGCTAATGTTAGATGTGAATGGTGCAGTACCTATATAACTCCCACTATTGCAACTACCACTAGGGGATGTTTCCTTGCGATTGGAATGCGGTCTCCCTATGAAAGTGAAACAAATATTATCCAACATGGTTATGATAGAATAAAAATTGTAATGCATACATTTTCTCTGATGGTTTGAAGGAGGGACAACTCTTACATGTTTAAGAGGAGGATCTCAAGACTATGTAGAGATCTATCGCTCACGGATACAAAACCCCCTCTCTAAAAATGATATGTATGAAATAACCAAGATGAAATAGATAAAGCTAAACTATTTCATTGAAGAAGTGAATTATTTAGTAGTCCCACTTTATTTTAGTGAGTTTATTTATTGTGATTATGTATTTAACTTCTATGATGGAGACCACTACATGTTCAACATATGTTATCCTGTGGTTCCCATATTTAGATGTATCAACATTTTCTTATGTCTCTCATCATAAGAGCAGTGGTCGAAGTGAATTAATAAAGATACACATTATGTTTTATTAGATATAATGAGGATTTTCTTTCAATAAAAAATATAGGGGGTACTCCCCATCAATAGTCAGGGAAATTATTACGACAATCTTAATCAGAGATCATGAATATTAGGAAAAGTGGAGGTGATCCCACTAGCACTATCTAGAGAATTATAGGAACCCCATCTCTCACAATCGATGAGGATGAAACCCAACATGATAAAATACAGAGTGATGATTTCATGACACCCCATCCATTGGTATACGTGAAGTCAACATCAATGCATGTAATGTCTAATGAATATGGGGTGGGAAATATGACACAAACCCTTTCCCTTATGACCACAAAGTAAAAGATAAGAGACATAATCCAAAAAAATAAGGATGAAGGTGGTTAATCATGCTAAACATTATCTAGTGATAGGTTATAATGTGAAGGAGGAAAGTAGTATAATGCACAAAGAAGTTTGTGGCTTCCAACACTTTGTTGTCCAGTATAGCGATAGGTTACAATGTGAAGGAGGAAAGTAGTATAATGTACAAAGAAGGAGGAAAGTAGTATAATGTACAAATAAGTTTGTGGCTTCCAACACTTTGTCTTCCAGTATAAGGTGAACATATGACATGATACTTGTGGGAGGTAATGAAACCAAATTGAGAAAAGTATTTTTAAAAATACTCAATAATGCATTGAGTAGGCCAAAATATTTCATCATATAGGAGAGGTATGGGAGACATTTTATCCAGGTTATATAGTGCCTCAATTTTTCAATTCAATGCGGTTGGGAGAACCATTTATGTTACTAGAGTTTAAACTTAGGATTTTTTTACAAAGGTATTGGAGGGGTTTTTGTGAGATGGCTAGGGTATGTGGCCATGAAATTTGAGGTCTTGTAACTTCTCCACTACAATATTGTTGACGAGGAATACAATTGTAGACTCAAATGGGAATTACATCAATACACATCATATGAATTCATGCATCTATTCACTATCATAGCATGGGTGTCTCAATTATTGAGATATAATGAGATACAATGATGGAAAACAATGCACTAAATGAATATACACAAGATAATAGGGTGTGATGCTATGAATTATTGGGAAGCTACTCTTCCCAACATGATCTTATCCCAAACATACTTAACTATGATGAGACGCATTACCAAACATAAATTATCTCACGATGCTCTAGAAGAGGGCATAACACATGAATTGAAGTCTCCAAAGGTAAAAAATGTAGATTTCACAAAATCGAAGCCCGTGTCACACTAGCCATGGTTGACCCAACCTCTATATCTAACTTGTCACTTGGTTTCATTTGGTTTCCATTCTTGTCCTCGTTTTTGGTGATTAGATTCTTTATAACTTTTATTGATCTCAAATAACCACAAGCTCTTACTACTAGTCTAATTCAGAAGATGTTTCACATGTAACAATGGTATAGGTAAAACTTCAACTTTAGTTGTGATGTCAAATAAGCCTAAATAATATCTAAATAACTCAAGAATATGTTTGCTTGAGAGACAAATTGTCATGTTATTCTAATTCATGTATTAATTGTCACCTCAATGCAATTCATGTTTATATTTCCCACATAATAAACTTCCATCTCCACTTGCTTGGACATAGTATAGGATGAACATAGGATAGGATACATGAGGGAGTTAATGAAACCAAAATGTAGGAAAAGTAACACAACAATTTATTTCTAAACGATATCGTGAGTATATCAAAGCATTACATATTATATGAGAGGTAGGGGAAACATGCAAAATGATGAATCCTAAGTAGGGTTCATTCATATTAAATGAGGCCCTAATTTGAAAACAAAATAGAGAGGGGAACCATCCTAAACTTACACAACAAAATGGGAACCAACTAGAGCCACCAAGAAAAGATATAGGGGCTAAATATTTCCCATGGGCCAATTTTCCATGTTTTTCTCCAAAAAATGATTCAGTGATTATCTTTTTCTTCTAAAAACAATTCACCCAAATTCTATTTGTACTATATTCAAAATTTTAAGGATTTTATTAGAAATTATTAGAAACTTGATTTGAAAAGGGAACTATATAATTTGACTAAATTTTCTAGAAATATGAAATCTTTAGAAATTTAAATATTTTTACAAAATATTGTCAAACTTTTCATAGTTATCATTTTGAGAATTAGTAAGATTCACCTAGGTTTAAACACTTTATGTTAAATATGGATCCTTCAAATTTTACTTGAAAACTATGTATAATGTGTGGTTCATGAAAGGAGAGAAAGAACATGGAAGAAATGAAAAAAGTGTAGTTGGAATATGACTAAAGGTATAAGGTTTTCCTTTGTATTTTAGGGCCAAACAAAGGTTGAAAAGAGGATGTCAAAATAAAGGGTAATGGAATTACCAAGAAGCAATTTTATCCTACCAAAAGAATGAGACATATAGTATTTCCATTTTGAGGGAAGGGGAAAACAAAGGAAAGGTTCCTTCTCAAGTGAGCAAGGGGAGAAATAGGGTCCTAGGAAATCCTGCTATGAGAAGGATGAGAGAAGGAAATATTTCAAAAAAGAGAGGAATCCATGTATATCCATGAAAACATAGGAGGGAAGTATAAAGGTGATGAAATACAAAGCATGGGATAAAAAATAGAGATGGGTGGAGAAAATGATGTATATCCATGAAAACATAGGAGGGAAGTATAAAGGTGATGAAATCCAAACCATGGGATAAAAAATAGACATGGGTGGAGCAAATGATGAATAGACAAGGTGGATCAATGTAAGGGAAGAAGGAATTCTTACTAATGTAGGAACCAAGGGTGCCTTTAAATATTGAAAAGGATAGGATTAGTCTATAATTAAAAGATCACATTTATTTCCTTTGAATTTATTATTTCATGCATGTAATATATTATCATCTAGTTTCAATGTCTAGCAGGGTTGTATATTGAAAGAGATACAATGCGTTGATGGTTACATGTCTATGTGAGTATTTTGTATTGGCGTAGTGTAGGTTTAAGGAAATATTTGTGGCATGGTCATGGGAACAATTAATATGATATCCCTAAATATCATGACTAGTTGAAGTGTTGAATATACATGTCCCAGGTAATGGTTTGCGTCACTAGTTGTATGCAACATTCTCTTGAAGGAGCCATGAAATTTTCAACATAGAGCCAATTATTTGTTTGGTGTTGAAAGGGGGTGCTAGAATGCCTTCATGGTAAATTTGGTTCATGTTTAAAAAATGAAGGAAGAGACCTATATGTAATATGAAATGTCTGAATTACTCTTCTTGAGTTCAATGTCTGTGGAATTACTGGAATGGTGCATTTCAGAGTTCTTTACATTGGTCATTATCTCTATCGGTATCATTTGAATGGAAACAATGTATTATAGTTGTGATTTTTTCCCTAGGGGCAAGTGACATTTTGCATGAAAAGTGGTGATAAAAAGTTGAGTGTTGGGTTTAACTAATATTTAACTAATGGTATTTAATATTAGGGTAGTTTTCTTTCAAGTTCTCATTGTCTCTATTCATTAGCATCTGAGTTGCATAGTGCTTGGCCATGCAAGTTTTGAACCATGAATTGTTTAATAATTTTCAACCCTCCATGTGTTACTATGTTAGAATAATCAACCCATAGTTTACCCACTTAGACATTAATTTAATTATTTTTGTCTTATTAGCCTAGTTCATGTGTCCCACCTTGTGCAAGTTGTCTTTTACCTATCCATAGTGGTCAAACTTGCCTTATTTGACTCATGTAGCGCATGGGAAAGCTCAAGGAATAAAATATGCTTTATTCCTGGCCTCCTAGTCGCCCTTCTGCTTTTTCTGCTTTATTCCTTGCTTTTTCAGTGTTTTAAGGCAAATGGAAAAGCTAGACTAGGTGAGGTGAACTAGTTTTTTGTCCTCTTCATCCTCCACTCTTTTCTCCTTGAAAAAGCATGTATGAGATTCCATTCCACCACTCTTTAGCTTTCCTAAGCCATTTTTCCAATTCATGAGCTCCATGACAGATTTGGGATCAACTTTTTACACCTATGGGGGATTTGCTTATTTTTAGTAAGCCTGCTTTATGCTAGATTCGAATTGCTCCTCATGCATTCAAATCCCTGATGTATGTTATTTATTCAACAACCTATTATGTTACAGTTTTTCCTATTGTACACTGAGTTAATACAGTTTAGTGTTCAGCTCCAATTTCAGTCTCTTTTGTGAGTGATTTTGCATGATCAATTGTTAATTGTTGTGAGTAAAATTAATCTATCACTGGGTTCAATTTACACATGGTATTAGATTTATTGTAGATCGATTTCTCTCCTTCAAAATTGTTTTGCAGGTTCGACATTAGTGACTGGGAGCCTTCTACTGACAGCCGGGACTGATTTTCTAAGCTATGGATCAATCACCGAAAACTATCTTGAATCCCTTCAATTTCTTTGAATGGGAAGCAGAGATGGAGATACTGTTGAGAGCAAAAGGCCTCTACAGGGTGACTATGGCAACAGAAGCAGAGCCCATTGCAGTTGCAGAGAAGATAAAATGGCACAACAGGAGGGATGAGGCCTATGGTCTCCTGTGTCTGAGTATTTCAAGAGACCTCCTTTTCCATCTTGATGGATTGACATCATCGAATGAAGTATGGGAGAAGCTTTCTGATCTTTTTGGAAAGACAGATGAGATGAGGGGACATCAAATCAAAAATGAGCTCATTTCTCTGAGTCCAAATAGCTTTGAATCCCTGCAGCTATATTTCTCCAAGTTCAAAGCACTAGTTTTGCAGCTGAAATAGTGTGGGATGGAAAAGAAATATGATCAGCTCATCCTGGCCATCCTCTCGAAGCTAGGCTCTGACTATTCAGTATTTGTTTCAACCTTCTATGCCACAAAACTGACAGCTCGAACCTGGAAGATGCCTAGCCTTGCATATTTCATGGAATCTCTCACACAAGAACAGGATAAGCTCTTGATGATGGGCACCATCAAACCATCCAAAGATCAAGCTCTGATTGCTGGAGATTCGAAGGTGGATTCAAAAGGAAAAAAGAATGCTAAAAAGCCACCTGATCAAAAGAGAGACAAGAAACAGTCTCCAGAGGAGCCATAAGGTTCCAAGAAGAACTACCAGAAGAAGAAAAACAAAGGTGAAATGAGCAAGTGCACATACTGCAATAAGGGAAATCACACTGAAAGCTCTTGTATAAAATAAGCAAATAGACATGCTGACCCAACTCCTGGAGAAGAATGGCATCTCCCTTCCAGAAAGCTCAAAGAAGAGAGAAGGAGGATCAAGTTCAGATGACAGAGAGAGAGTTCATGCATTAGTTGCTGGCACATCAAGCTCACCCAATTTTATCATTGATTCTGGAGCTTCAAGACACATGGTTTCGACCAAGGAGGCCTTCTCCTCACTTGACAAGTCGAAAGGACCATCTATAGTACTGGGAGATGACTCTCTCACTGAAATTTTGGGCAAAGGGAGGATTGATCTTGATCATGGTCAGTTCAGCAATGTCTTGTATGTGCCTGGTCTTGCCTCCAACCTCTTGTCAATGTACCAGATGACCCACACTAGGTCTCCTAAGAAAGTAATATTCTCCCTTGATGAATTTGAGATCACAGAGATCTCAAGTGGTAGAGTCATTGCAAAAGGAGTTGCAAATCATGCTCAAAAGGTATACATGTTCTCACACTTCCTACCTTACTCAAACCCCTCTGCTCTTCTGATTCATGCTAATGAAGCAAGCAAGCTTTGGCATGAAATATTTGGCCACCTAAATTACAAGTATCTTTCTGATCTTAGTGAAAAAGAGATGGTCATAGGGTTGCCCAAGATAAAATTTTCCAAAGGAGTCTGCCAAGGTTGTATCCTAGGAAAACACCCAGAGCACAAATTTGAGAGAGCTAGTCATGAGAGAACCTCTGCACCCCTCGAGATGATCCACAGTGATGTTGCTGGCCCATTTCCTCATATGTCCATGAGTCAGGACAAATATGCATTGACCTTCATTGATGACTTTTCTAGGTATTGCTGGGTTTACTTCCTGAAACACAAGTCTGAATTTTTTGGCCTATTCAAAGTCTTTAAGGCTTTGGTTGAAAACCAGTTTGGGAGGAAACTCAAGGTCCTCAGATCTGACAATGGTGGTGAGTATGTCAAGTCTGAGTTTATTAAATATTGTGCAGATGCAGGTATTCAGATGCATCATTCTATCCCTTACACACCACAGCAAAATGGTGTTGCTAAGAGGAAGAACAGATCACTGAAGGAGATGGCAACATGCATGATGGAGGCCAAAAATTTGCCATCAAAGTAATGGGCCGAAGCTATCAAATGTGCATCCTATATTCAGAATAGGGTGCCTCATAAACAACTTGATGGTATGACTCCCTTCGAAGCATGGAGTGGGCACAAGCCATATGTGACCCATTTCAGGATTTTTGGCTCAAAGGCTTGGGCTAGAATCCCAACAGAGAAGAGCAAGGATTTGCAGCCCCAAAGCCAAGAGTGTCTTTTTGTTGGATACTCTGAAGATTCAAAAGGGTACAAGTTGATAAATTTGAGCACAAACAAAGCCTTCATTGAAAGGTGTGTTCAGTTTGAAGAAGAACCCCTTGCAGCAGTGGAAGTTGGAGAAGCCTCTTCTCCACCTGAACCTCAGGAAGTAAGTAAAGAGTTTGTTGAACATGATGATTCTGATTTGTCTAATGGATATGAGTTTATTGCAGACCCTAATATCCCTACAAGGCCAAAATGGGCAGCCAAGACACTACATGCAGCAGGAGAGCTAGCTGGGGATCCCAATGACCCAAGGAGGACTAGATCTCAGTTTGAGAGTGGTCTGTGCATGAAGGATCCTATGTTTTCTGAAAAAATGTTATTTGATGGTGGAGTCTGATCCTCAAACATATGAAGAAGCAGCAGGAGATCCAAGATGGAAAACAGCCATGAAGGAGGAGTTCATCTCACTCCAAAAGAGCAACACATGGGAGCTAGTGGATCTTCCCCCAGGGAGAAAGTTAGTTCAGTGTAAGTGGGTCTATAAGACCAAATTTGCTGCTGATTTTTCACCACTGAAGTACAAGGCCAGATTGGTATCCAAGGGCTACTCACAGGTTCATGGCATAGATTACAATGAGACTTTTTCCCAAGTGGCAAAGATGGATTCCATCAGGCTAGCCTTAGCCATTGCAGCCTCAAGGAAATGGGAGGTACATCACATGGATGCAAAATGTGCCTTCCTGAATGGAGATCTCACTGAAGAGATATATATGCAGCAGCCTCAAGGTTTTTCTACTAACCCTTCTCTTGTGTGCAGGTTGAGAAAGTCATTGTATGGGCTAAAGCAAGCCCCCAAGGATTGGTATGCCAAGATCGATAGCTTCTTACTATCACTAAATTTTGTTCGGTGCAAATTAGATCCAAATGTCTATTTGAAGTTAGTTAATGGTTCATTAATGATCATTTTGTTATATGTTGATGACCTCCTCATTACAGGAAGCTCAAAGGCTGAGATTGCTTCCTTAAAAGGAGCTATGAACCAAGCCTTCTCCATGACAGATTTGGGGCTCTTAAGTCAATTTTTGGGGCTTGATATTGCTCAAACCAAAGCTGGAATCAAGGTGCACCAGTCCAAATATGCCTTGGACTTGCTGAATAAATTCAGAATGAAGGATTGCAAAGCAAGCAAAACTCCTTTCCTTTCAGGAGTGAAGCTGGAAGAAGCTGATTCTTCACCTATGGTAAACAATCCACTGTATAGGCAATTAATTGGATGTTTATTGTATCTGACACATACTAGACCTGATCTTTGTTATGCAGTAAGTGTGGCTTCTAGATACATGGATCAACCTCATGAGATCCATTGGAAAGCAGCCAAAAGGATCCTTAACTTCGTTTAGGGAACAAGGACACATGGGATCTTCTATAAAGCAAAATCTGATCTTGATTTGATTGGATTTATTGACAGTGATTGGGAAGGTGACAGCACAGACAGAAAGTCCACATCAAGATATGTGTTCATGCTTGTAGAAGGGCCAATCAGCTAGTCAAGCAAGAAACAGAGTGCCATTGCACTCTCATCTACAGAAGCAGAGTACAAAGGGGTTGTTAATGCAGCAACTCAATGTTTATGGTTGCAGGGTTTACTTGGAGAGTGTGGATTCGAACCAGAGTACTCAACTACCATCTACTATGATAACCAGAGTACCATTCAAATCTGAAAAGATCCAGTTCAGAAGCAGAGAACCAGACACATTGAGATCCATATGCACTACATCAGAGAGCTTGTGCATGATGGCACCATTCACCTACTCTTATGTTCATCTTCAAAACAAGTAGCTGATATCTTCACCAAAGCATTTTGTGAGAAGACCTTCAGCAATCTCAAATCACTGCTGGAGATTGCTGATCATGCTGTGAAGCATGAGTGAAGAAAAGATTCCAAATTTTGTTTTACAGTCCATGTTTAAGGGAGGATTTTCCCAAGTTGGTTTTGCATCTTTCCTTGTTTAAATGGACATGCAGTATATAAAGGGTGACTAAGCCTTGTTGATAGGCCCTATAATTTTCTGATATATTACTCATAAGTCAACCCATAGTTTACCCACTTAGACATTAATTTAATTATTTTTGTCTTATTAGCCTAGTTCATGTGTCCCACCTTGTGCAAGTTGTCTTTTACCTATCCACAGTGGTCAAACTTTCCTTATTTGACTCATGTAGCACATGGGAAAGCCCAAGGAATCAAATCTACTTTATTCCTGGCCTCCTAGGCACCCTTCTGCTTTTTTTGCTTTATTCCCTGCTTTTTCAGTGTTTTAAGGCAAATGGAAAAGCTAGACTAGGTGAGGTGAACTAGTTTTTTGTCCTCTTCATCCTCCACTCTTTTCTCCTTGAAAAAGCATGTATGAGCTTCCATTCCACCACTCTTTAGCTTGCCTAAGCCATTTTTCCAATTCGTGAGCTCCATGACAGATTTGGGATCAGCTTTTTACACCTATGGGGGATTTGCCTATTTTTAGTAAGCCTGCTTTATGCTAGATTCGAATTTCTCCTCATGCATTCGAATCCCTGATGTATGTTATTTATTCAGCAACTTATTATGTTACAGTTTTGGCTATTGTACACTAAGTTAATACAATTTAGTGTTCAGCTCCAATTTCAGTCTCTTTTGTGAGTGATTTTGCATGATCAATTGTTAATTGTTGTGAGTAAAATTAATCTATCACTGGGTTCAATTTCCACATACTATAGGATTGAAACAAATTTGGCACCACTTCTGCTTGTCAACACACATTTCGAAGATCAAAATTAAAATTAAACCAAAAAAATTAAAATTTTGTCAACATAACCATTGTTAGTGAATCAATGAAAAGTAGAAAAACAAAATTTTAATTTTCTTATAATTTATTAAAAGGAACCCACTAAGATTTTGGGTTAGATTATATGCCATTATGAAAGATATAAGTGTGTTGATTTGATTGGTAGCTTGGTCGAGGGTTGATTGGGAGCTTGATTGAAGGTTGGACTTTGCCAATTATTAAAAAAAATGACTTGTAACTCTATTTTTTGTTCTTATATAAAAAAATATCAATTGAAATTTAGAACTAGATTGATATCTATAGCTTGATCAATATTTATAGCTAAATTGAGATCCTAAATCTTTATCAATCTCTAGAGTTAGTTAACGCAAGCTACATCGCAATCAAGGTTTTGTTGCATTCACCACAATCCCTTGATTTAAGGCTTATTCAATTGCTCAATTAAGTTTTGAATACCTCGATCAAATGCTTAAAAACACCTGAATTGAGGGTTTGGAAAAAAACATTTTCCTCATCTTGCATTGTCAACAAGTGTTACCTAGCTTCATGGATTAATCATCTTGTATCTTTATATATTTTCTCTACTCTTATGTTTCCACCTCTTTCCCAATTTTTTTTAATCTATATTTACTTTACACCTTTTTTAAGTTTCTTCAACCATTTTCCCCTTTTGCATATCTTCTTCTATCATAAAATTTCTAAATCACTCACTACATTCTATATATTTGTTTTTTGTTTGGCATGTCCTATCTCTATCCATTCTTTCACTCCTTTGAACTTTGTTACTCATTTGCATGTGTTATCTCCATCCATTCGTTAACTTCTAATTCCCATTAATTTATAGAAATTAAGAATAAATTGAATAACAATACATTAAATATTTTGAATAAATGAAATTGTGTTCCCTTCTCTCCTTGAAAATTAAAAAAAAAAAATATATATATATATATATATATATATATATAATTAAACAAAATCCACGAGGTGGTAATGTCCCCAACATTGCTACATGTTGTAGCAGGAGCATGTAGAGTTGATTTTACAATTGGAAATAGCATGTGTCAAATCTTTAAAATTTAAAAAGTTGTAAATGATTGGTTGTCAATTTCTCATATCCTCTCTTATGGATTTTCAATTGTAATAATATGCATAAGGAAATCCATTAAGTTGGGGAAATAAGTATTCCTCAACTCTAAATGAAAATTAAGGAGTTTTAGTATCAAACGAGAAAAAAAAACTAATGGAGTAGGATTTTCATCTAAGAGACCAACTTCGGTATATTTAACCTTAAGAAACTTTTGTATATCTTTTTTCTTTCGGCAAGCTATGAAGAATTGTACTGTTACAAGTATGGTGCTATTGAGACTAAATGATATGCATATACATACCATTTTAAGATATTTTAATCCTTCATTCCATTTTGAATGTAAAGTATAAAAATCATGAGAATTTCTAATTTGTTTAATAATACCAATTTTCTTCTCTAATTTTATTTTAACAATACCAATTTTCTATTATATAATAGGAGAAATGTTGAAGTGACTTTCCCAAGAGAACAAAAACTATTTTATTCAACCATTTGACCTATAACTATTTGTTCAAGAACCTTTTCTAAGCACCTTCTTACAACCATATACTCTAAACCACACGTTTATCATACCTTTTCTATATATACATATAAGAAGCTTTCGTTTTGCTTCTACCTCTCTCTTGTTTCACTGCGCTTTATACAATCTTATACCCTCTTACTTACTAACAAGTGCCACACCCATCGTTCAATAGGAACAAGGAAATATCAAATGCTACTTTGAAGCTACCAAATATCCTGATCCACAAGGCTAAGTTCCTAGGTTTGGGGAAAAAAATAGAAATATCTAGTCAAAACCATAGCTTCGTTAACAGGGTAAGTTATTGATTTCCCCCTAAGTGGGGGATATGTTTTCTACAACTCTGTAGCCAAAACAAACTTAAACATTTATTGACCGTAAGCCCCTAGTCTCATCACTATAATGAAGTGATAGAGAGAATGAGTAATTATCTATTACAAGCTTGATCCTAGCATAAAACCTTTGACAATCCAAAAATGGATTCAATAGACTCCAAAACCCTCCCAATTACTGAAAAATTTACCTAATTAATAATTAGGATTGATTTCACCCTTGAACACATGTCCAATAAACAATTTCCAATAACTTGGACACGTGACAAATTTACAAACTCCACTGGCTTGTCAATCAGAATGTGTATTGAAAGTTCTTCCCATACGAATAAATGTTAATGTATTCAGAGTTTTGCACTTTGCTTCTACATAGACACATAGGTGAACATTAACCTACATAAAGTGAAATTAAATATTGGACAATCGTCATATTCAACAAACAATGAAGAAGAAAAAATGAATTGCCCTTCACAATCAAGAGAAAAATTGGATAAGTAGAAGAAAGATTCCATAATGGCTGAGAAAAAAAGTGATCATATGGATTTTACAACGCCGAGGAAACTAATTCGTTGACTCAAACTGCATCAAAAAAGTCTCTTTTAATTTTGTTTTCAGTTTTTCATTGATTTGGAAGATATGTAAACAAGAGTAACTTCCCAAAATGGCCATCTTACATGTGTTGAATATTTAATTTTCAAGAGTGTGATGAATAAAGTATTACTCACTTGAATTGTACTACATACATTCTAGAACAATCGATCCAATATCAACCAAATATCTCAACCTTAAAAACCTAACTAGTATTTTAGAGAGAAACTCAAAGACTAAAAAATGATCCCAGGATCATGATGTAAATAACACTCTCCCACAAGAATCAATACATAGGAAATAACCTTCAAAAATTCTTTTTAATGTTTCAACAAACTAAGTGCTAATAGTGATGAACACTTTATTCCTTCCAGATCTCGAGTTGAAAGACCTCATAAATAAAAAATAACAAAAAAGACAAATTGGAAACTCAAGTTGAAGGACTATCAAGGTAGTATAAGTTTCTCTGGACATAGATTATTTGGTATATAAAGGGTTAGCTGTACAATTTTTAAAGGATTTATGGGTAGTGGAGTACGTTAGTGACAAGCACAACCATAAGTAAAGTTGTTCATGAACACAGATAGGCCCAGTGTTAAATAAAGATTAAAATATATAATTCTATATTAAAATAATATTAGTTTTTTCTTTAACCAACGCTTTTATTTAAATCTTAATCAAGATTCATTTAAGAAAAACAAGATACAACTACTATGAAATGAATCCGTACAAATCTTGTTGATCCACTCAAGGAAGTCCAAAATATCAAATAGTATCTACACACCTATTGAAGTAATTAAGTAATAGGTAAGAAGGAAATAGGTTAGTAAACCATGATGGTTAAAGAGTTAATAAGTTAGTGGTTATAGCACATTAGTAGGTTGGTTGAACAATGCTTAAAAAGTTCATGAATTAGAAATAAATAGTTAGAAGATGTGTTTCTCAATGGGTTAATCCAAATGATACCTATAGGAAAATTGCAATGGTGGCTATGTCCTTATTTTATTTCTATATGGTAAGGAAAATATAATAACATATAGAAACTTTGTCATCAATACATTGCATAAAAAACATAAATATATATATCCAAAGTTAGGTGAAATTTTATATTAAGATATATTTCTACAAATACATGTTGATTTCTTTACAAAATAATATTGATTTTTAAAATTGACAAGATAAAGCTATTGAAAATCTAACACGAAAAATGTTACTTATTTATTGATAATCTTAACCTTATTCCAAATTAAGCTACACTTTGAAATTGTTTGGTTTATAAGCTATTTGTAGTATATATTGAAATTATTTTTAATTTAAATCAATAAAATTTAATATACTTTTTCTATACAAATATTAATTATAAAACAACACATTTAAAATTGAGATATCTTTTATTAATTTTTAAATAGAAATAATAATTAAATAAAATACTCAAAATGTTAATATATTTATCAAAGATGTCAAATCCAAATTAAAATAAAGTCCTGAAAAAAAAACTTGATCAAGATTAAAACAATTGATGATATAATTCAAAAATAAGCTTTAGAAAAAACATATTAAAGCTCATATATAAACCCAAAACAAGTAAAATAAAAAATAATTCAATAGCTGCAATTGGAAAATAATAAACAATAATTACACCTCTATAAAGAAAAAGGAAAATTATATATAAAGCAAAAGGAAAAAAATATGGCATATGATAAGAGAACTATTTAATATTTTAAATTATTCCCTCAGGCAAGTTACTCTTGAGATACAAATGAGTTGCAAAATGACTACCAAAACTCAACATCATTATATGTCACACAGTGTATCATTCAGAGAGATGATACTAAAAATTTGTATGGTTCAATTTTCAACTTTAAACAGTGCATCATTTTCGGTATTCAGCTTATCAAAGGTTAAGCCATACAATCTAAGAAAATCGGATTTTTATAATCCATTAATCATCTTCGAACTGCATTTATCATAAAAATTATTGAATTTTCATTGGAAATAATACTAATTTCTTGCGTACAAGACATTCCATCTAAATTCACAATTAAAATTATAGAATAAGTGATTGTCAAGGTAAAGTTCATTTGAAAAAATTAGTTTTAGCTAATCATCCACGTAAGAATGAGAATATTCAACCAAATGGGTTTCTTACACAAGATCATTATTTAACAGTATCATTTTCATAGTCAAGTTCAATAAAAACATGCTGTAGACGAAAGTATATAAATTTAAAAAAATGTTTTCCTATCCAAGATCCCCTCTATCTAATCAAGAATAGATTTAACATAATAAAGGATGTAACTTACAAGTCATAAGCAATAGCAATGAAAAAGGAGCTTGTGCCTTCTTCTCTATTGTCTAAATTTCATGTGAATCTAGGTTCTCTTTTCTTCCATTCCTCGTTGTCAAGAACAAAGAAAAAGTGCAGACATTGAGTCAACCATCCTTTTTCATCTTATAGAGTAACTGCCTCCTCTATTCAATGTGAAGGTTCTCCTTTGATAAAATGGAGTGTTGCTGGAGTTCCATAACTAAAAGGTAGTTATGCGGATCACTATATAACTCTAGATTCTCCATTTCTCAATATATGTACTAATATATGTATACACTTATGAATGGAATATATGTACTGAGCATTGAAGATTCTCGACAAAACCCGAGGTGGGGTTTGGCTGGGGTGGGGTGGGATGAAGAGGGTAGTAATGGAGGGTATGTGGCATATGGAATTTGATGTCTCATAACTTCTCCACTATAATATTGTTGATGAGGATTACAATTGTAGACTCAAATGGGAATCACATCAATATACATCATAGAAATTCATGCATCTATTCACTATCATAGCATGTGTGTCTCAATTATTGAGATATAATGAGATACAATGTTGGAAAACAATCCATTAAATGAATATACACAAGAAAATAGGGTGTGACGCTATGAATGATTAGGAATCTACTCTTCCCAACATGATCTTGTCCCAAACATAATTAACTATGATGAGATGCACTGCCAAACATAAATTATCTCATGATGCTCTAAAAGAGGGCATAGCACATGAATTGAAGTCTCCAAATGTGAGAAATGTATATTTCCCAAAATCGAATCCCATGTCACACTAGTCATGGTTGACCCAACCTCTATATCTAACTTGTCACTTGGTTTCATTTGGTTTACATTCTTGTCCTCGTGTTTGGTGATTAGATTCTTTATAACTTTTATTGATCTCAAATAACCACAAGCTCTTACTACTACTCTAATCCAGAAGATGTTGAACATATAAAAATGGTATGGGTAAAACTTCGCCTTAGTTGTGATGTCAAATAGACCTAAATATTATCTAAATAACTCAAGAATATGTTTGCCTGAGACACAAATTGATGATGTTAATCTAATTCATGTATTAATTGTCACCTCAATGCAATTCATGATTATATTTCCCACATAATAAATTTCCATCTCCACAACTTGGACATAGTATAGGATGAACATAGGATAGGATCCATGAGGGAGTTAATGAAACCAAAATATAGGAAAAGTATCACAACAATTTCTTTCTAAACGATATAGTGAGTATATCAAAGCATTGTGTATTACATGATTGGTAGGGGAAACATGCACAATGAGGAATCCTAATTAGGGTTGATTCATATAAAATGATGCCCTAATTTGAAAACAAAATAGAGACGGAAACCATATTGAACTTACACAACACAATGGGAACCAACTAGAGCCACCAAGAAAAAATTTAGGGGAAAAATATTTCCCATGGGCCAATTTTCCATGTTTTTCTCCAAAAAATGATTTAGTGATTTCCTTTTTCTTCTAAAAACAATTCACCCAATTTATATTTGAACTATATTCAAGGATTTTATTAGAAATTATTAGAAACTTGATTTGAAAAGGGGAACTATATAATTTGACTAAATTATCTAGAAATATGAAATCCTTAGAAATTTAAATATTTTTACAAAATATTGTCAAACTTTTCATAGTTATCGTTTTGAGAATTAGTAAGATTCACCTAGGTTTATACACTTTATGTTCAATCTGGATCCTTAAAATTTTACTTGAAAACTATGTATAATGTGTGGTTCATGAAAGGAGATAAAGAACATGGAAGAAACGAAAAAAGTGCAGTTGGAATATGACTAAAGGTATAAGGTTTTCCTTTGTATTTTAGGGCCAAACAAAGGCTGAAAAGAGGATGTAAAAATAAAGGGTGATGGAATTACCAAGAAGCAATTTTATCCTACCCAAAGAATGAGACATATAACATTTCCATTTTGAAGGAAGGGAAAAAAAAAAAGGTTCATTCTCAAGTGAGCAAGGGAAGAAATAAGGTCCTAGAAATCCTGCTATGAGCAAGATGAGAGAAGGAAATATTTCAAAAAAGAGAGGAATCCATGTATATCCATGAAAATATAGGAGGGAAATATAAAGGTGATGAAATCCAAAGCATGGGATAATAAATAGAGATGGGTGGAGAAAATGATGAATAAACAAGGTGGATCAATGTAAGGGATGAAGGAATTAGATTGCTAATGTAGGAACAAGGGGTGCCTTCAAAACATGAAAAAGATAGGATTAATCTATATTCAAAATATCACATTTGTTTCCTTGGAATTTATTCTTTCATGTATGTAAGATATTATGATCTAGTTTGAATGTCGAGCAGGGTTATGTATTAAAAGAGATACAATGTGTTGATGGTTACATGTCTATGTGAGTATTTTGTATTGGTGTAGTGTAGGTTTAAGGAAATATTTGTGGCATGGTCATGGTAAAAATTAGGATTATATCCCTAAATATCATGACCAGTTGAATATGTTGAATATACATGTCCCTAATGGTTTGTGTCACTAGTTGTATGCAACGTTCTCTTGAAGAAGCCATGAAATTTTCAACTTAATCTTAGCTAGAACCAATTATTGTTTGATGTTGAAAGGGGGTGCTAGAATACCTTCATGGTAAAGTTGGTTCATGTTTAGAAAATCAAGGAAGAGACCTATATGTAATATGAAATGTCAGAACTACTCTTCTTGAGGCCAATGTCTATGGAATTACTGGAATGGTGCATTTCAAAGTTCTTTACATTTGTAATTATCTCTTGTTGCATTCACCACAATTTTATCCTACCCAAAGAATGAGACATATAACATTATAGTTGTGATTTTTTCCCTAGGGGCAAGTGTCATTTTTCATGAAAAATGGTCACTAAACAAGTTTATTGTTGGGTTTAACTAATATTTAACTAATGGTATTTAATAGTAGGGTAGTTTTCTTTCAAGTTCTCATTGTCTCCATTCATTAGCATGTATGTTGCATAATGCTTGGCCATGCTAGTTTTGAGCCATGAATTGGTTAATAATTTTCAATCCTCCATGTGTTACTATAGCATTGAAACAAAATTGGCACCATTTATGCTTGTCGGCACACAATTGGAAGAACAAAATTAAAATTAAACCAAAAAAATTAAAAGTTTGTCAACATAACTTGTTAGTCAATAAATAAAAAACAAAAAAAAAAAAAAATTGCTTATAATTTATTAAAAGGAACCCACTAAGCTTTTGGGTTAGATTATAGGTCATTATGAAAGATAGAAGTGTGTTGAGTTGAATGATAGCTTTGTTGAGGGTTGATTGGGAGCTTGATTGAAGGTTGGACTTCGCCACTTATTAAAACAAATGATGTGTAACTCTATTTTTTGTATTTATGTAAAAAAAAGGGATCAATCGATCTTTAGATTGATATCTATAGCTTAATCAATATTTATAGTTAAATTGAGATCCTAAATCTTTATCAAACTCTAGATTTTGATTAACCCAAGATGCATTGCAATCAAGATTTTGTTGCATTCACCACAATCCCTTGATTGAAGGCTTATTTAAGTGCTCAATTAAGTTCTTAATACCTCGATCCACTGCTTAAAAATGCCTCAATTGAGGGTTTGGAAAAACACATTTTCCTCATCTTGCATTCCCAACAAGTGTTACCTAGATTCATGGATCAATCCTCTTTTATCTTTATATATTTTCTATGCTCTTATTTTTCCACCTCTTTCTTATTTTTTAATGTATATTTACTTCACACCTTTTTGAATTTTCTTCAACCATTTTCCCCCTTTTGCAGATGTCACGTCCCGTCCCGTCCACCGGAGAGAGAACGCGACTATGGTGCTATCTAATATGGGAAATCTAATATCCATGAACGTAAAATACAAATGCTTTGAACTTAAACATACACAGATGCATAAATCATTAACATATAGCAGAAGAAAAACACATTCCATTCAAGCATTTAACATGTTCATATTAATTCATAAACACATACAATTGTAGAGATCAAATAGACAAGAATACTTAACTTGAAAGAATTTTGTCTTGCAACCAGCTACGTCGCTGCAATGTTCCACCCAACCATATGCCAGTGTGCTCATCAATCTCTCAGCAACACTGCCACCCTCGAGTTGGGCATGATTCCCACAAGGAATAAAGGAACACTAGTAGGCTCACACATAGCCAAAGGTATATCGAAATTCAGCCAAGCCAAACACAGTTGGGTTTATCAAGTTGCTAGTGAGGTGGAAGGCTGAATTGCTAAGCAAGTGAGCTCAATCATAGAGCTATGGACACCTACACCAGATCTGGCTTGACTTCTAAAAATCTACACACCCAACACAAGGAAGCATCCCCTTCTCTGCTACACAGTCCCTCAGGCTATGCCTTCCATTCCAGTGCTATTTAGGATGTGCAAAGAAGAAAACCAACCCCTCTAGATATTTCTGTGAGGTTCCTTCATACACTAGGTTTGTCAAGCTAGTTCAAACCCAATTCCACTTCCAACCAGTTCAGATCAAAGAAAAATATGGAGACACAGCAGATACAAAATTATGGGTTGAAGAAAAACAACTTGGGAGCCAAAAACGAATTTACTGATGGGGGAAAAAAAACTTGGGGGAGCAATTCAATTTCCAGAAAGGTTCTATGGTTTCACGTGGGAAAAAACAACTCCCTCGAACCCTAAATTCATGGATTTGTCCCCCATTGGTTGTGCAACACAAAAAACACGAAATTCCCAACCGTGGGAAGGTAGAAACAACAAAAAAACACCCAGCAGAGATCCCAGTCAATAAAGGTCAACAAAACCACTTCCCAGCCATGGGAAAAATGAAGAACACTGCAAAAACGTGAATGGAGAATGTCAGGAGCTCCAAAAACATGGGGAAGACAACAACATGAATGCATGAGGGAATGGGCAACATTTTTGGGTGTTAACTTGCCCCAAAATTCAAAATCATGTTTCCCAAAAACTGATGGCTTCTCCAATTCGAATTTGGGATGCCATATCTTTCCCATCCTATGCAACAACCAATTCAGCCAATTTCTGGTAGTAATAAATGATTGGGTAAATAAGGCAAGAAAAGTAGTTGATAGTTTGATGGGTTATCCCTTTGACATTTGGTTTTTCCCCATTGGCCCAAAGGTTTGAATATTCCCCTCCCTTATCCTTAGGAAATCATGCCCCCATCTCTTTATTTGTTGCATTGACATAGCTGGTCGTGGGTTTTTAATTAAATTGCATATTTACATGATGTCCAAAATTATAATGTGTCGGCTAGCACGAAATACCATCAGCAACAATTTTAATCGCCAAAACATAAAATGCTAAATCGATGGCGGGGCTTTTTCCTATAGCTCCACACCATGATTAATTACATTATATACATCATATACATGTTTAATGCAAACGGGGTCAAAACCAAGGTGTTACAACAAATCTTCTTCTATTATAAAATTTCTCTATCACTCACTGTATTCTATTCTTTTGAACTTTATTCTTTGTTTAGCATGTCCTATCTCTTTCCATTCTTTCACTCCTTTGAACTTTGTTCCTGGTTTGCATGTCCTATCTACATCCATTCGTTAACTTCTAAATCCCATTAATTCATAAAAATTAAGAATAAATTAAATAATGATACATTAAATATTTTAAATAAATGAAACTATGTTACCTTCTCTCATTGGCAATTAAAAATATATTAAAAAAACAAGGAATGGTAATATCAAATTGTCTTATAGATGATTAAATATCTTATAATGGTTATTCATCTCGACTCTTTATCACCATTAGATTCCTATATGTTTCTTTTTACCATCATATGGTGGTGGTCGATTTATCTAAATAATAATAGCTCTTGTTTCCTGAAAGTACCAACAAGTTTCTAAAGGATCCTCCAAAATTATTTGTAGAAGTCTATGATCATCACTATAATCTGTATAGATCGTCACCTACTATTTGTCTCTTGTTAGTTCATGGCCTCGATTTAAAAATGACCAATTTATTATTTATGATTTAAAGGTTTCATACATTAAGAATTTGTGAAAAATCACACTCATTTGATCATGTTTTATCGTGAAAATGACTTCCATTCAATGTACAGATTATCTATGATTCAAGTCCATAAATCAACTCTTATGTCGCATACATAACTTTTTGGATTGGTTATAGAACTTTTTCATTATTCATGGTTGTAATCATTTATGATTAATAGTCTATTAAGTGGAATGTTATGTCAAATACATAAAGATTTTGGAATTTTTATATATTTTTTATTATCCATTGTTGTAAACGTTAATAGTCATTTTAAAACTATTCTAATAATGTGTATAGTCATTTTAGAGTTATTAAAAAAGTCTTGTAATAGTAAAACAAAATAAGATGTATAACAACAAATATTTACCTTTAATGTAAAGATAGAAGAAAATTTAAAAATTCAAGGTCTTGTTCTTATTCCACATTCATAAACTCTTCATTCTAGCAATCAAGCAAGGTTTTTTTACACATTGACTCAAAGCTTTATTATTTATATTTTTAAAAATGGTGATAAAAATAACCCCTCTAATTATCAAACAATTATGATTATCCCTCTCTTAGCTAAGTTATGCGATATTATCTTAGAAAAGAGGATCAACAAATGGCTAGAAATGGAGGGTAAGTCGGCTAAAGGATATGCAATTTTTAGAAGAGGTCACTCAACCAAGGACCACCTTGTTACACTTAGGATCATTTTAGAGGAATGCCATAATAATGCGTCTGATATGTTTTGTTTCTTTGTGGAATTTAGAAAATCTTTTGATAAGGTGCCTAGAAATAACCTATGGAATAAGTTAGAGGAGCTTAAGGTTCCATTTGAGTTGAGAGTTATCGTGATCCAAAAATTTCATCGCCAAGTTTAAGAACACTAAGGGGTGGTCGACAAATATAAACTGTAATATTGGAGTTAAACGAGTTTTTCCCCTCTTCCCTATCCTTTTCATCATTTACATCGATAAGATAGAATGTTGTTTAGAAGAAGTAGGGTGTGTCAGCACGATATTAGCTGGGATAATTATCATCCTCTTGCTTTATGCTAATGATATTGTTCTTATGGAAAGGTGTCCCTTTGATCTTAATAAACAGTTAACAATTCTCAAAGATTTCTTCTCTAATATGGGAATGATTTTTAACATTGACAAGACAAGAGTTATCATTATAAATTCCAAGAAAGACACCTACGCTAATTTTAATATATATCACAGTAGAAAACTGGAGGAAGTGACTTCTTACAAAAATTTGGAAATAGATATTCATCACAAGCTCAACTAGAATTATAGCATCAAGAAAAAGATTAACGGAGGGTGGAAAGCTTATTTTGGTCTTGAAAACAATTGTAAGTCATCCAACTTGGTCATGTGGGATAAAAATAAGTTCCTCTTTGAAACTCTTGTGATTCTTTCTATCTTATAAGGATGTGAAGAATGGGGTTGCAACATTTCTAGAGAATATTGGAGAAAGATTGAGAAAATCTAAAAGCATTTTTTAACTTATAACCTCAAAATTAAGAGAAACACACCTTATCCTATTCTCCTCATAGAAGTAGGTTTTTCCCCAATAGAGAGCATGGCTATGACTAGGTACTTGATCTACAAGCAGAAGATAAACAACAAGGGAGACAAGAGACTTCTTAAATTTGCTTTAAAATTAAGTCAAAACCATCTATGCCTCAAGCAGGGTTGGCGTAAAGATACCATTTCTTAGTTAAACCATTGGGGCATTGAAAAAAATGATACTTTGTAGAATATCAATAATGTCAAAATTATTATTACTTCTATGTTTAAAAAAAATGTGGTGTGACAAAGATTTAGAGTTTAAAAGAAAAGTAAGATACTATTAAAAGGTCATTAACACTTATTTGGAAGATCAGAAGTATATCTCAATACTAACTAGTTCAAAGAAGAAAATTAATATAGCCAAGATAAGAATGAACTCTTATGAGATCCATAGTGAAACAAGGCGTTGGTCAATTCCAAAAGTACTGTGGGAAAAAAGGATTTTCCATCTTTGTGAGTCTATGAGCGTTGGGAATGAAAATCACTTTCTCTTAGAGTTCCTTGTTTACACATACATTAGATATTAGTTTCATAGTATTTTCTACAATAAACACATTTATAACCTCCTGACTTACCAAAACTATAGTGAGCTAGGAAAGATTCTCTTTAATTTTTTTGAGCATAGGAATACAATTTTAAAGCAAACCAAATAATTCCCTTCTTTATTATTAAGGTCTTATAGACCAAAGTTGGTCTCAGTGGATGGTAATTACCATCATCATCATCATAATCATTTTTTTATAATGGCTAGGAGAAAAATCCTTTAATAAGATGATTATGTTGCTTTTATTTCTTGAATGCTGCACAAAGTTGGTTATTGGAGAATGGGTCTCATTCGTAGGTTTCTTAGGTGGTTCCATGCAAAAATAGTTGATACCTTGGATCATTGATAAATAGCATGAAATTATATATTTATTCTCGTACTTAAACACATGAAACACGCTTTCTGATTCTTATTGATAATAAAAGGTAGGAGAAACAGTGCCTGCAAACAACAATACTTGATCAATTTGTTTGCATCTGAAAAATCGCATTATGAAAGTGTTATTTTTTCAAGTAATTAAGTCTTCAACTAATAAAAACTAAACCACAAATAATTCTTCCAAAGTTGTGTTAATTCGATCTCTCTAATATTCCTTCTTTACATGAGAAACCTAAGAGAACAATCCCAACAAAAATAATTGTTGTATGTGTTTCCTAAAGAATACTATCTTTAGGGAGTTGGTCCCAATTGCTTATTGACTAAAGAAGCCAGATAATTGAGGGGACTTGATCCTCTTGATTTTGTTTGTTGCAAAATTCATATATAGCGGGAGTGGATCCTAACTAAGCTTTACCTTATAATAAAAGAAAGAGACATCAAACAAATACTAATATACCTAGTGTAATGACCTAACTTTTGAGCATTCCACCATATCTACAAATTCAAAATTAATTCCTTTAAGGAAACATAGGTGTTCAATACAAAAATAGTTTTTCATATCTTTCTCTCAAACCACAGTGGTTTGTATAAGGGAAAAAAGTTCCACCCTTTCACAAATAGTGTTAAAGACAATAAGCTACTATCCTCATGTCACACTTAAATGATTTGATAAATAACATTAAAGACAGGAAGTTTCTACACTGTTTGTTTTCCTTCAAGGTTTAGGAAAATTAGTGAAACAAACATTGGCTCCATGTCTCTAACCTAGTAAGCTTGTGAACCTTGGATAGATATAACAATCGGGTCACCACTTCAATCGAACTAAACCCTCCTCCTTCAACAAAAATATTCATTTCGGCAACTCAATCTAAAGAAATTATGACAAAATTGAAAAGGATCAAGTCCAAAAATATCAAGTTGCCTTTAGGATAAAAATGACCTCAAAAGCGCCTAAAATAGTCGAAGTTGAATTTCAGAATCTCTGTATTAAACAATTGGTCACATAAATGAAGAATAAGGAAACATTATCCCTCCATATCCCTCTTGACAATGCCACATCTCCCCAATATGATATTTATGAAATTAAACACATACAAAAAGAAATGCAAACATAACAAACATTGTTCCAATAAGAAATTGAAATAAAATAACAAAACTTGAATTATCGGTTCATTTTGTGGTAACCTTGGGATATTAACCTCAACAATACACTTCAGACATGTCACTGAGGAGAATATGAACCCGTATACATAGAATTGGGTCAAGGAAGAAAGCTCAAACTTATACATTGATTGGATCGAGTCTAGGTTTAGAAAATTGATAATAAAGTTGCATGGACAACCTAAATAGATGTGGAGGGCCTACACGTATTGGTTGAATAGCTACGAGAGCACAAACTCAAAGGATAATGTGGTTGAACCCAATATTAGTTCCTTTTTGGGGGAAGTGGTTAATAAACAATGCAATATGATGTGTACAAATTACCACTCAAGCCCATGCATCCAACTGGCCACAAAAGGAACCATCATGACCACATTTAATCCATGCAACCTCAACGAGCGCATGGGTATAAAGGAAAGCAAAGACCGCTTCCTTTGGGTTCTTCAAACTACATTCCCTTATCACATGGGTTTCTCCATAATATGGGAATTGGGTTGCAAGGTCTAGTTCTCCCATGGAAAAATCAATTGTGAGTGTCATCCCATCACTCAATTGGTGGATTCATTACACGTTGCATATAGAACTCAATTATTGAAAGCATAGTGTTGGGAGCTCTATATACTCATTAATTACTTAACAAGAAGAGTGTTAAATATTTAATTTTCAACCAAAGGAAGCCTGCTATTTCAAAGGAAATTAGCAAATTATATGCATAAACATGTCCAGTAGTTGATAAGTAAAATTAAAGTCACTCAATTTTAATTACTTCTCATCCAACTCAACTCCCTATAAGAAATCAAAGTAACATTACCCATCTAGGAATTGAAAACAACTTCTATTTCCTATCATACTAATATGAAGGTTTATGATCTAAAAAGAAATCCGCCTCGAATTACTTTTGTAGAAATTGAAAGTCTAATTTACCAAATCAGGAAGATCTCTACTCATTAATCAAATAACAAATTCATCAAAGCAATGGAATTATCTAATAAGGAAAACTCTAGATAGATAAATAGAACACGCACAGGGGCTGAGCAAGTATGGAATAGCTACTACACACTTCTACATAAAAGGAAAGATTAACTACACAGTCGATTGTCACACCAAATCACCTACAACAAACCAAAGGAAAACCAACAGATGCAATCACTAAACAAATGTAGTTGCAGCTAACCATGAATATATATCAAACTGAAATTCCACACTCAAATAGAAATAAAATACTAAAGAATCTAAACTACCAACAACTGTGTTAGAAGGCGGGCCCTGGCCTTCAAACAGAGATGTTTTCGAAAGCTCACAAAAGTTGCAACAGAGAAATACTGAGAATTTTCACTCTTGTATTAATTTGATAAAAATTGCAGTTATAGTTACAGACACTTTGCTATGTCACTTACAATCTGCGAATGAACCGAACCCTTGGCTCTCCCTGCCTGCATATACTTATACAAGAAGAAAGCTGCTATGTTACATCAATTCCAGGAAGCCATGAAGATCTTTGATCTTCAGGCTTTCGAATCATCAAAATAGTTACAGCTAACAATCCTTGCATAAATTCATCTTAGGAATAAATAGGATTTTACTTCAAGTTGTTCTGCAAACTGACATGCCCACCAAACTGCGGAAGGTTCTCGGGGAGTTTCAGTTGCAACTGTGAAGGCATATCCAAGATTCCTTCTACATTAAGGTTGACCACATTATTTGAGTATGTAGTTGATTCCAAGTGGGACTAACTTCCAAATATGACAAGGTGTTGCAGTTGTGCCACCTAGATATAACAAGCTGTTGTAGTTGCGCCACCTGTGATTCTGAACCTTTCTTTCAAATCATGGACAGATCAACACAACCAAAGGTAAAATCCATAACTATGAGTAAAACCACGCATAAACAAAATAATAGATAATTATTTATACCTGAGATATTTATGCTTGTTTGTATGAGAAGGATAAGGATCCAATTGTGAAATGGGGACAAAATTAGGGGAAAAGGGTGGAACAGAGCATGGAAAAAAGGGGTATGCTTAGGACCCAACATCTCCCCCCATATATTTGATTGCATGCCCCCATGCAACAATTTGAACTAGTCTAAGTCTAAATTAGACTCAAGACTCCTCTTGTGAAAATTTGTGAGGTTGAATGAAGGTTATGGTACCTCTTCTAGTTGCAAAAACCCATTGCTCATGATCAGAGTACCCCAACAATCTCTCTCAACTTTCTTATTCATCCTGTAGATTCCCTTGTAGTTTCTGTCTGGCCACCAAATAAGTGGAAATATGAACCTCAAACCCAAACAATTTAGGCCACAATGCTCCATGAATTTAACATAGCCAGGTACTCTAGACATGGCATATTTGAAATTTTCAAAACAAAACAGATCTTTTTCCCTTAGGCCTACAGGTGAAAAATCCCAACTCTGGATGCTTCCTTGCAGAGCAATTTCCTATTGCCAAGATATCATATGAACACGGGTAGAGATAAATTTCTGTGGAAAATATAGCCAACTGATTTCCTTTATCTAGAAATGTAAGGTTTCTCTTATGCCTAGCAATCAAAAAGAGAGGGGCTCTAGGTTCTCCCTGAATCCAAAGGATGGAGTTGTCCTAATTTCTCTAGATAGTCAGTGAGGAACTTAACCAACGCACATGATTATTAACAAAAGAAGTAAATGATCTTAAATGAATATCCCCAATATGGGGAACTGGATTAGCTTGAGTGTCCATCATGCATTCCCTATCATGTAGATACAATTCACACAACAAATTCTACACAAAGAATTCACTTTAGGTGAAGGTTTCCAAAAATTGAGAAGGTGTTACAATCTACTAGGATCTTCCTTCCTTCAAATCCTTAATATGGAATAGAATCATCTATTCAAACAGGAATACAGGGTAGGACAGGGAGGGGGGTCTGCAACTCAATAGCTCATGAGTTAAAGTGAGCATCTGTTCTTTATTCTTTTCCATAGCCTCATATTTCTTTAACTCTTTTAACTTATCCCACATCTCTTCCCATCGAATCTTCTGAAAGAATATCTCCTCATCAAAGTGTTCCCTTAATTATTGAATGACCTTTTTATGCTCTGTAAGTGAAATCATAACTTTATCAAATTGGCTTGCATGACGCTTCCATCTACTTGCTTCAATCTTTAAAAGTGTTACCTCTTCTGTCTTCTGAATTTTTGCAACCTCCACCTATGTTGCTGCTTCTTGTGTTTCAACATCTAGAATATGGTCTGTTGCTTCCTATTCCTTAGTCTGAAATGCTACTTCATGTGTTTCGGCATCTTCAGCCTCAGTCTGAATTGCCATTTCCTGTGTTTCAGCAGTTTTATTCTGGACTATTGTTTCAACAAATATTTTTAGAAGCAGTGGTTCTTGTGTGATAGTGTCTAATTATTTCAATTCCATCATAGCAGTTTTAGCAACCAAATTCGAAGACACTCGTTCTTGTGTAGCTGTGTCATATTCTATTTCCATATTTTCAGTCTGCTGGATTTCTTCCTGCACAATATCTATGTCCCCCGACTGCTGCTCCTGCATAGTCTGCACTTGCATAATCTTTGTGTCACCTGATTGTTGCTCTTGGTCTGGAAGTGAACTATATTCCCCAAAACTACTCCCAGAAGGAAGAAATTCAGAATTTTCTGAGGATAAAGGCTACAATGCCTCATCTACATGTAACTCCTGCTCAGAAACCAAATTTTTTTTCCAACCTTGTTCCTTCCGCTGGTTCCTCATTAAGTGTCTCATTTCCTCCTTGGCCTAAATATGCCAATCTCCAAGCTGCTATTTCCATTTTATCAAATTTATATCCTACCAATTTAAATGGGACTCCACATTCAAGACATATAAGCTATTTGTTTTCCTGGCTGGAAAGTGGATCTTCAAACTGACTAGCAACTTCAGCCAAAGTGTCAAGGCCTCGTGCGCCTGGATTTCTGCTTACCTCCTTCTACCTTTCCAGTTCTTCCCTCGACGCTTTCTCATATTCCTTCAGTAGTTCATTTTCATACTGCAACATTTCTAATTGTTGATGCATAGGTTCCTGGGTAGAAGTGGCCACCATAGGTGAATTCCCACTAGTTCTTATGTTTTAGTGGGTGCCCTAGGTGTTAAAATGGGAATTTCAATTGTTCCCCTTTATTCTGCCTGAGAGGCCCTGGTTCTTCTTCTTTTGGTTCCAGCAGGTTCTTATGTATTAGTGGAATCCATTGGTGAATTACCCACTGGTACTTGTGTTTCAGTGGGTAACATGGAAATTTCAGTACTTACCACTTATGTTGTCCAGGAAGCCCTAGGTCTTGTTTTTCTAGATGATTCTCCTTGTGTTTCAGCAGGTTCTTGTGTGGTAGTGGCAGCCATCGATAAAATACCCACTAGTTCTTGTGTTTCAGTGGGAAAAATGGGGATCTCAACGCTTACCACTTCTGTGTCTAGGAATCCCTAGTTCTCCTCCTCCTGAATGATTCTCCCCCAATACTTGATGGTTTCCTCTTCTTATTTGGTGTGAGAAGGGTAGAGACTTCTCCAATTCTTGCTAAGGGTACCTCCTTCTCAATTACAGTTCCTTTTTATTTCCTAGGAGGGTTCGATCTCGACCACCTAAGGCCTTTTTTCCTTAGTTTCCATATCCAGTCCTTCTTCTCCTCCTGCATTCATAACTCCAGCTTCCACTACTATTGATTCTATAGTTGTTCCTCTCTCTATTTATTCTGCTACTACTTCTTCATTTTCTTCTATTGCTCCAACATTTCCCTCCATAGGGCTACCTGCTGATGTAGATCCCCCTGAAATTTCCTCTTTTTCACCTTCATCTTCCTCCAATTCTTCATCCCTGCACCCAACTGAATCTGAGGAGCTATGTTTGACTTCTCTCTCTCCAATGTATGCTGCTACAGGTTCCTGATGCACCGCAACTCCAACAAACTGTTCCCATGTCAAATTGTTTTGTGCCAAACATCTTTGCACCAGTAACTTAATCAGCCCATGATTTGTGAGAGACAATAGTGGGTGTCTATAGTTCTTAGCATAATGTGCCATGTTTTGTAAGGTTTGTGATAGATAAAATGGCATATTGATAAGTATGTGATGGCGTAATCTCCCCTCACAGGTAATGTACCTTTTCAGGAAGATCGTGACTTGGTCCCATGGTTTGGGAAATGTCTCCAGTTCCCGTCCTCTAGCCCTTCTCTACACTTTCTCCCCTGTTGCTAGAAATTCTTTAGTTGCTCTGAAATTGTGCCTCTTCCTGAAAAAACAACATTCTCCAGTCCAAGGCAATCCTATAACCTCTATTATGTCTCATTCTGATGCATCTATCCTTAATCCTATTATTTCTGAGTATTCTCCATTCAGGTTCATAGCAAACTGGAGTGTTGTTTCCTCATGAAATCCATTCAAACTCTGGAAATAACCAATCCAGACAGCTTCTCAAAAAATGTCATAAACGTCTCTGTTTGTAGATAGACCGTCTAGATTGCTAGGTTCATACCTGATTGGAGGACCCATAATTCTCTTTACTGGTTGTGATAGACAAGTATAGTAACTGACAGAATCATTTGTTCAAGTTGCAGTAGTTAGATACAGTGACAGATAGCAGGGGTTCATATGGGTGTTCTAAAATTCTTGGCAAAATTAGAAACAAGATATGTTACAGATTATCAGAGATAGAGCAAAAGTTTGTTTGAAAGTACAGGTGGGATGATTTGAAAGGAATGTTAACTAATTATGGAGTACTATCAGGATTCGAAAAGGTATAATCATTATTATTACATCATTAAATACTTGATTATACTTACAATCAGAATCCATACCTGATCATTGTTACTTGAGTTGTCAATTCCCCGGTATGATTCAAACTTTTGATGCCAAGTAATCACGAGGGAGATGATTTCACACACATAATTAAGGATAAATCTATCATCAATCATTAATCAGGTGGAGCACGTTTGTAACGGCATTGATTTCTCGAACGTGCGGACAGACTGTAAAAGCTCTTATCATGAAGCATTGAGATTCAGTTGGAAATCCATGGCAAATGCGGCAAAATTTCCGTGAGATTTTCAACAACAATACTAGCGCAAAAGTTGGTGGGAAAATAGCAGAGTTGCAACACATAATGGTAAAAAACAATGAAAAAATTAGTGGTGTTGCAGCCGAGTTTGACCAAAAACAATAGAAAAATTAGCAGTGTTGCAGTGGAATTTGGCCAAAAACGGTGGAAAAATTAGTGGTGTTGTAGCGGAATTTGACCAAAGATAGCAGAAATATTAGCGGTGTTGTAGCAAAATTTAGCCAAAAATAGCGGAGAAATTAGCAGTGTTGCAGCTGAATTTGGTAAAAGATAATGGAACAATTAGCGATGTTGCAACTAAATTTGGCAAAAAATAGCGGAGTTACAGCAGGATTTGGACAAAAATAGCAGAGTTGCAGCGGATAAAGGTTAAGCATTTTAACAAGATTTCCACTTAATTTTTTTTTTATAGGGCTCAATAAATTTCTCATCAAAGATCTGCAATCTTGTCCATACATTCTTTCAAGGAGTTGTATCAGTGAAGAAGGATCGTCCATGGTTTTGCAATTGCTTGGCCCATCACAACTTATTTTCTTACCTAAACCTTCTTACGAATTACGAATACCTGTTCATAATTCTCAGAAAAACACACTTGATCATAGCAACAAAAAAAAACAAAAAGAAGATAAAATCACACAGCGAAAATTAAATCATTTTATTTATATATAGATTTTGTGGAATTTGCAGCAAACTTGAAAAAAAAATTAAGAAACAAGGGAAGAACCCTGCTCCTATACTAGTTGACAGTCTAGATTAGCTGTGACCTGTGAAATAAATGCATCCCTCGATATCAGTTTATGATAAATCCATAATCGATGACCATTGGCAAACAAAGGTGTCTGATTTTCATCAATGGTGGCCAACCGAATGGTTCCATTGTCAAATACCTAATCTATTATGTAAGGTCCTAGCCATCTTGTGTGTAGCTTCCCTATAAAATCCATTTTAAACTGTGAATCATACAGTAAAGCCCAATATCCTTCACATAACATCTTCTTCTTAATAAATATATTGTTCCATTTAGAGTGCTGTTGTTGAATTAAATTTGTATGATGTACAACATCAATGCACTTTTCATCTAGTTCATTCAATTGATTCAACCGATTTTTCTGAGCCTCTGTTAAATCCAGGTTTTCCTTCATGGTTGTTCTCAAAGTTTTAATTTCAAATTCAATAAGAAAGAAAACACTATTACCATACACCAATTCATATGGGGAGAATCCTATAGTGTTGTGACATGTTGTACGGTAGGCCCATAATGCTTTTGGAAGCCTATCATCCCAGTCCTTATGATGAATCTTCACTGTTTTTGTGAGGATTGACTCGATCACCTTGTTCGTGCTTTCCACCTGCCCATTGGCCTATGGATGATATGGAGAGGTGACTCAATGTTGAATATGATACTTCTGAAATCGGGCCTCCATCTTTTGGGACACAAACGATGGTTCTCTGTCTGTCACAATTTCCCTAGGTACTCCAAAGTGGCTGAAGATCTCTACATATAAAAATTCTATTACAGCTTGATCATTGGACTTTACCAAGGCCACAAATTCTACCCACTTGGTCATATAATCAGTGTAAACCATAATGTAAACTTTATGTCTTGATGGAGGGTTGATAGGCCCTACAAAATCTGGTGCCCATCTATCAAAGGGTTCAACCACCAATTGTTGCTGAAGTGGAATCTCATCTAGTCTATTTGAATGGCCCATTCTCTGGCAGTTGTCATAGGCCTAAACATACTTTCTTGTATCCTAAAATATAGTTGGCTAGAAATAGCCCATCCTCAATACTTTATGGCTCGTCCTTTTGTCGGAAAAATGCCCCCCATAAGGATCATCATGGGAGGCTTTCAAAATATGGTGGATTTCATCCTCTCTCACACACCGTCTAATTTCCAAATCGGGCCCTATGTAAAAGAGGTAGCCTTTGATTCAACAGTACCTCGCACTTTGTTGTATAATTCTCCTCTCTTCTTGTTTGTATAAGTGCGATGGAAGTCTACCTGCAACCAAGTAATTGGAAATGTCAGCGTACCATGGAGAAAATGTTGAGACTGCAAATAAATTTTCACCAGGGAAAGAATATTTGACTGTTTTATCATCATCGTTATTAGTCAGCTGAGATAGAAAATATGCAACTACGTTCTCCTTCCCTGGTATGCCCACAATAGTTATGTCAAATTCCTGGAGTAACAACAACCATCTAGTCACTCTAGCATTAGTAATGAGTTTGCTCATCAAATATCTAATTGATGAGTGGTCAGTATGTACAAATGTAGGGTATCCAGTAATGCAATGTCTAAATTTATTGATGTAATAAATGATAGCAAGGAATTCCTTCTCTGTTACTGTGTAGTTCAATTCAACAGGAGACAAATTCTTACTAACGTAATAGATAACGTACAGGTTGTGACCTTCCTGATGTCCTAGAACTGCTCCAATGGTTGTATATGAAGCATCAGAAGAAATATGAAAAGGAAGGGCCCAATTAGGCCCCCTCAATATGGGTGTTGTAGATAGCCTCTTCTTTAGTTCTAAAAATGTTTCCTGGCATGCATCTGTCCACACAAATTGAGCATCTTTCATTAGTAAAGTAAATAAGGGAGATGCCAACTTGGAAAAAAATTCTATGAATTTCCTATAATAACTAGCATGGTGAAGAAAATTTCTTACCTCTTTTTGTGACCCATGGATAGGAATATTTTAAATTACCTTTACCTTGGCTGGACCTACCTGAATACCTACAGTAGAGATAAAATGTCCCAAAACCACTCCTTCACTCATCATCATGTGGAATTTTTTGGTGCTCGGAGATAGGTGTGTCTGTTCACAATGTTTCAGAACTTTTTCCAAATTCTCCAATGCTTCATCAAAACTATCTCCATAAGGAGTGAAGTCACCCATGAATACTTCCATACAATCGTTCACCATTTCAGAAAATATTCCAATTACAGCCTACTGAAACGTGGTCGACGCATTGCACAACCCAAAGGGAAGCACCCTATATGTGAAGGTGCCCCAAGGATAGGTGAAGGTGGTTTTGTCCTAGTCTTCATGAGAAATCTGGATTTGGTTATACCCACTAAAACCATCCAAGAAGGAAAATAATTGTTTCCCATACATGGTGTCTCGAACCCGATCGATGAAAGAAAAAGGGAAATAGTCCTTCTGTGTTGCTTTGTTAAGTTCTTTGTAATCCACATAGACCCACCACTTCCTGTTATTTTTAGGTATAATCACAAGTGGGGAAACCCACTCCCTATCTGAAATTGGGTAAATAAATCTTGCCTCTAGAAATTTTTGGATTTCCTCCTTCATAATATCTCTCATGTTAGGGTTCATTCTATGCTGGGGTTGTCATATGGGCTTTGAATCATTTTTAATGTAAATATGATGGGTGCACAATGCTGAGGGAATTTTCCTCATATCTGTGTACTCCCATGCAAAATCCCCCTTCTATTGTTTCAGCAGTGTAACAAGGCATTCCAGTTCGTCAGCTTTGAGATTAGGGTTGATGTTCAATGTTTTCCTCGAGTCAACTTCTACTGGAACACTCTTTCAATTATGAATTACTGGAATGAATTTGGTATTACTGACTAAGGCTTCTTCTATGAGTTCTTCCTGTTCTTGTTCTTTCAATGTGCTATCCAGGATTTGATATGTTCTTTTAGTGACAGGCGTAGGCTCGCTAATGAAATTACAGATGGTATCATCTTCGGTTTATGTCTTAAAGGTAAAGTCTCTCCCAATTGTTAGTAAAGTTTTAATATCCTCTTCTTCCTCTAAATCCATCCACAATAGAGTTTCAACGTCTATGCTCGGTTTAGATGGAGGACATAAATTGATATTTTTAATGGGACTTCCATCAGAAATTGTCATGGAGCCTGATCTACAGCTGATGTATGCATCTGTTGTAGCCAACCATGGTCTTGCCAAGATGAATGGGTGTCCCCCCAGATGTGACTTAGGCTATAAAACATGAAGTCTACAAGGCACTCCCATGAATCAATGGAGACTACAACATCGTCCACAACTCCTTATGGTTTAATGCTAGATCTATCAGCCATCTGTAGTATAGTTGGGGTAGGCCTGAGATTAGCGAGTCCTAGTTGTTTTAAGGTCTCAATAGTCATAACATTTATTAACACGCCTAAGTCAACAAAAACATTAGAGATTTGAATCTACCAAATACATACTGTGACAGTGGGGTTACCTGGATCAACGTATTTGGCCAATGGGACTTTTCCCATTATTAGTTTATATAACTTTCCTACCACATGCATTGTATGGTTGTCTCTCGGTTTCCTTCCTAGTTTTTTTACAACCAAGTCTCTAATGGTTTTCACATAAATAGGTACGTCGTGCAGGGCTTGTAATAGTGTAATTATTACATAAAGATTTTTCAACTCTCCTAAGATATTGAAACTAGGTTGTTCCATGGCCTTTTGCAAGGCTAATCATTCAGGATACGGTGGTTCTTTCGAAGACTGTGTAAGTTGTGTTTTCGTGCGTGTCTTTCCAAGTGTTTCAACTTTTGTTTTTTCATGTTTTTCATTCGGCATTTCAGTTGGTGTTTCAACGTCCTCAATGATGGGGATCACTGAATTGAATGAATTTCCAAATGGTGGATTCATTCTTTCCTCAATGACAGAGGATGGAACATCCTTAATGACTATTGGTTCCACTACCCTCCCTGATTGTAGGTGTAAATTATTACAGGGGAGAGGGAAAATGGAATAAGATGGAATGGTATAAATTTCAAATTGTTGCACTTTCTTATTGTTGGGATTGGGGTTAGGTTGAGTAAGAAATTGAGGACGGAGCAGTGTGCCCATTAGTGCAACATTATTTGGGATTTGCAGTTCAGCCTGTTGATACTACAGATAGGATGGTTGGTTATGCAGAAAATGGTTAGTAGGAAACTGGTTTCCTAGATACATATTTCTCCATCCCAGATACCAAGTATCTTGTTGGTTTGGCTATGGTTCCCATGAATTCCATGGGTTCGGATATGGTGATGCAGGTTGCGAAGGTTGGTGCCACTATGTGTAAGGATATGAATATGGCGGAGGAATATGATTATTAGAATTATTCCAAGAATTGAAAGGAGTAGGCTCAAAATGCATACCTGGAACCGGCATTTTCCATGGATTCTTCTGCAAAATGAAACAGACCTCTTCTGTGTCGACAGTCGATTCCTAAAAGACTGCTTTGGCTTTCGAAAGTGAGGGACAATATTTGATATCATGCTCCAATTCACACAAACCACACATTTCCGCCTTATCAAGTGGACATTATTTCAGCAGGTGCTTCTTCCTGCACTTAGGGAAGAACACCCCAAGTACCAGATATTCAACCACTTGTTTATGTTTTTCTCTCATAACATCAAGTTGTGAAGAGATGGAACTCATCATGTCAGTTTTGAATTTCTCGAGGAGATTTCCAATATCTGCCTGAGTAGCTCCTCGACCAGCTGACTTCTTTGCTTGTGACAAAGTGTCTCGATCCTTTATACTAGTTCAGGTGGACCCCCTGGAATATCGTTGACAAATTCCACAATGTGATCTAAGGATTCCTTGGAGATATCTCCCTTCCCTAACAACATAAGCATGTCCAGACAGTCATCTCTTATTCCCTGCAACAGAATGATCTTGAGAACATCCCTTCCAATAGTGGTTTGTCCTGCCCTCTGTAAATTATACAGAAGCCTTTCCACAAAATCTTCCAAACTCTCTTCATATTTTTGAACCATCTTAAATAACTCTTCTCTCTTATCCTTTTTCCTACAGTATTCTTGGTACTTCCTAATAAACACATGTTTCATCTTCTCCCAAGTTGCGACAGTTTCACCACCCAAGCTCATAAACCAGCATAGGGAATTATCTTTTAAGGTAGCAGGAAATAGTTTCATCTTCTTATCACTAGAGGTGTAGTCATAAATTCGACAGAGAATGTCGAACTCAAAGAGGAACTCATATGGATATTTTGTGTCCTTCCCATGAAACTAAGGTAACACTGAGGGTGAAATATTCTTCATGGGGGCCTGTCCAGTTGGTTGTCGAATGGGGAACTATACTGTTGCAACTTTCTCCTCATGTTGGAGGTCACCATCATTATTATTTTCCCCTACTTCTTCCTCACGATCGTCATGGTGACTTTCGTTATTATTTTTTAACTCCTCCTCTTCATGTTTTCGATTCTTATAATCTTCAAACTTCTGCTGAAACAGTAACCACTCCTCTTTTGTAAATTCCTTTTTGTGTATTTGGTAGACCTCCTCTGGTCCACCTATTCCCACAGAACCACCCCTATCTCCTGGATTTTCTTCCATAGGGACACCATATGGTGTCGCAGCTCCTACTGTTCTCTCCACCGTTGACATTGATGCTTCCAGTCTAGGAGAAAACATGACTTCTTCTAATAGATGATGGTCCTTGATTTTGAGCTCCAGTAGAAGAATTATCCTTGGAAACTAATTCATCAATGAATGTATTTCTCCCTAATCCTAGGCTACAGCCACGACCTCTACCACCTGCCAAGTTAGTATTTTGAGAAGTTCTCGGAATATCTCGTTGCGTTCTTTTCATATTCATGCAAACCTATAAATCACACAAGCTTAAAATCATACCTACTAAAGAAAATGAATCAATTCAACTACCAACTATGCCTGTTAATTACCTTCCCCAGCAACGATGCCAAAATGTTGGGCACTCTATATACACATTGATTACTTAACAAGAAGAGTGTTCAATATTTAATTGTCAACCCAGGGAAGTTTTTTTATTTCAAAGGAAATTAACAAAGTATATGCATAAACATGTTCATTAGTTGATAAGTAAAATGAAATTCACTCAGTTCTAATTACTGCTCAACCAACTCATCTCCCTGTAAGAAATCAAAGTAACATTACCCATCTAGGAATTGAAAAGAACTTTTATTTCCTATCATACTACTCTGAAGGTTTATAATCTAAATAGAAATCCACCTAGAATTAATTTTGCAGGGAATGAAAGTCTAATTTACCAAATTAGGAAGATCTCTACTCATTAATCAAACGACAAATTCATCAAAACAAAGGACTTATCTAATCAGGGAAACTCTAGAAAGATAAATAGCACACACAGAGGGGCTAAGCAAGTCGGGAACAACTACTACACACTTCTGCATAAAAGGAAATATTAACTACACGGTCGACTGTCACACCAAATCACCTACAACCAACCAAATGAAAACTAACAGATGCAATCACTAAACAAATGCAGTTGCAGCTAACCATGAAGATATATCAAACTGAACTTCCACACTTAAACATAAATAAAATATTAAAGCATCTAAACTACCAACAACTATGTTAGAAGGCGGGTCCCTGGAATTCAAACAGAGATGCCGTCGAAAGCTCACACAAGTTGCAATAGAGGAATACTGAGAATTGTCACTCTTTTATTAATTTGATAAAAATTGCAATTACAGTTATAGACACTCTCCTATGTCGCTTACAATATGCGAATGAATCGAACCCTTGGCTCTCCCTTCTGGCGTATACTTATACAAGAACAAAGCTATTCTATTACATCAATTTTGGGAAGACGTGAAGATCTTTGATGTTCAAGCTGATGAATCATCAAGGCAGTTATAGCTAACAATCCTTGAATAAAATTAGCTTAGGAATAAATAGGATTTTACTTCGAGTTGTTCTGTGAATTGACATGCTCAGCAAACCGTGGAAGATTCTTAGGGAGTTTCAGTTGAAACTGTGAAGGAATATCCAAGATTCCTTCTGCATTAAGGTTTACCACGTCATTTGAGTAGGTAGTTGATGCCAAGCGGGATTAACTTCCATATATGACGAGCTATTGCAGTTGCGCCACCTAGATATAACAAGTTGTTGCATTTGCACCACCTGTGATTCTGAATCTTTCTTTCAAATCATGGACAGATCAACAAAACAAAAGGTAAAATCCATAGCTATAAGTAAAACCAAGCATAAAAAAAAATAATAGATAATGGTTTATACCTGAGATATTTATTCTTGTTTGTATGAGAAGGATAAGGATCTAGACGTGAAATGGGGACAAAAATAGGGGAAAAGGGTGGAACAGAGCATGGCAAAAAGGGGTAAATTTCCCATAGCTCTTGGAGTTCCCATGTTTGGATTTCCTATCTAGTTTGAACGTAACACTAATTTCTGTTAGTTTTTCAACATTTAAGCTAGCATTATGTTAGGATCTTTTCACTGAGAGAATAACAAGCACAGCAATAAAACATAAACACATCACAAGAGACATGAGACACAAAGAGTTTTGATCGGGGAAACCATAAATGGAGAAAAACCCACAACTTCCTCAAATATAGAATCACCACAAGATGTAAGACCCCAAAACAGTAAGACGAACTCCCGACAGCAGTAGTCTTCTAGTCCTAGTATATTTCCTTCTTCACTAGTGCGCCACACTTGAGAGAGTAAGTGATGTGATGTACAAATTATAAATAGAGAGACTCTCACTCTCTATTTATATTCTTCCGTTCACTTGAGGTGCACTTAATTATGTTGGCCCAACCAACAGGTACTTACTCGAGCCTACACCTTAATTAGTGTATAATAACTCAATTGCCCCGAAACTGTGGGGACTTACCTAATGACTTGACAAGACTTGTTTACATTATTAATCCTCTCGATCGGAACATCGAGGCATGCAAACATGATGCAAATACATAATAGAAACATCCCGGAATAAACATCGGGTTACAATACATAGAAGAATACATTCTGAAGTTACATATACATCAACACTCCCTCTTAACTAGGAAGGTATTCTTTTGACACGATTTTCAGCACTGGTCTTCTTCTCTGTATCAACTGGATCATCTTCATCTTCAAGTCATCTTCGTCTTCAAGTCATCTTCATCTTCAAGTCATCTGGATTTGGATCATCTCTCGATCTGGATCGCCATAGAAGATCATCACTAGATCTAGATCATCACTCGATCTGGATCTGGATCTGGATCATCTCTCGATCTAGAACATCATCACTAGATCTGGATCATCACTCGATCTAGATCATCATCACTAGACTGGATCTAGATCATCACTTGATTTCGATCACCACTGCTGGATCTGGATCATCACTCGATCTGGATCTCTCAGAGTCATCATAACTGGATCTGGATCATAGCTCGATCTAGATCTCCTCTGGTCATCATCATGTGTGTACTATCTCGTCATAGGAAGTTCTACAGAGCCATCCCTTTTCCATGCTAGTTGTAGGCATAGCCACTAGGTAGGTCTTCACCCAGCACTTACATCTGACCTGCTCGTCAGAAAGGCATGCCCAGCACTCACATCTGATCATGTAGTAAACTACAATCACATCAGAAAGGCCCAGCACTCACATTCACCAGCATGGTAGGAACAACAACTACCATCTGTGAAATGGCTCTGCACTTACATCTGACCTACTCGTCAGAAGGGCATCACATCCATCCAGGATGGAACCACATCCACCACAATGATGAAAGAACCCTGTTCTTTTCACCCAGGATGGAACCACATCCGCCACAATGATGGAAGACTTTGAACTAGGCTGGAACCACATCTGCCACAATGATGAAAGAACTCTATTCTTTTCACCCAGGCTGGAACCACATCCACCACAATGAAGAAATATTTTTGCACTTACATCTGACCTACTCATCAAAAGGGAATGCACTCACATCTGACCTGGCAAGAACTGAATCCTGCACCCTCATCAGAATGGCCCCCAGTCCCAGACTGAGCTACCTGGTAACTGACCAGGCGCCTCCACTCTCCTGGAGAGTGGCAGTTGCCCTTACATCTGTCCTACTTGACAGAATGGCCAGCACTCACATCTGTCATGGGAGGAACTTAATCCTTTAGCCATGACCAGAATGGCGCAGCCCTTACATCTGACCTACTCATCAGAATGGCTCTCTCAGTCCGATACTGAGTCTTCCTGGTAACTGACCAGGTGCCTCCATTCCCAGAATGGTAGTCAGCACTCATATCTAACATGGAAGGAACCAAATCCTCTCACCATGACAGAATGGCTCAGCCCTTATATCTGACCTGCTCATCAGAATGGCTTTGGATCTCTAGCACTCATATCTGACATGGAAGGAACTAAATCCTCTCACCATGACAGAATGGCTCAGCCCTTATATCTGACCTGCTCATCAGAATGGCTTTGGGACTCATCACTTTCACTAGGAGGAAGCCTTGATCTGGAGAACACCAAGTCTCTCTCTGAAGTACTCGAACTTCAGCCTAGCCAATGGCTTCGTCAATACATCAGCTATATGTTCCTCCATCGCAACATACAGGAGCTTCATTGCTCCTCTCTACACCATATCCCTGATATAGTGATACTTGATCTCGATATGCTTCGACTTGTCATGGAACACTGGATTCTCTGACAACTTCATGCAAATTTGGTTGTCACAATGTATACAAGTACCATCCAATGGGAGATCAAATATATCAGACAGTAGCTTCCACAGCCATACTGCCTCACAACTAGCTGAACAAGCTGCAGCATACTCTACTTCAGCTGTACTCAGTGCCACACATGATTGCTTCCTGCTAAACCAAGAGATCACACCTGATCCCATACTAAAGCAACATCCTGAAGTACTCTTCCTGTCGATGGCACTGCCTGCCCAATCTAAATCAACATAACCCTCCAGGTTAATCTTTTGATTTGCATCGTACTTGAGCCCATAATCAATTGTACCCTTCAGGTACCTCAGAATATGCTTTGTAGCCATCAAGTGAACACTTCTCGGATCTGTCAGGTACTGGCTCAAGGTGTTCACAGCAAAGAAAATGTCTGGTCTCATGTTCGTCAGGTACATCAATGACCCAATCATCTGATGATACATCGTAGCATCAACCGTCTCTGAGGAAGCATCACTTAATAGCTTCATGTTCGATGCCATAGGTGTGGCCATAGTCTTGCATTCCATCATCCCAAACCTCTTTAGGATCTCTACTGCATACTTCCCTTGTCCACACCTCCATGCCTAGAACAATAGTGCATCAACACATAACAGGAACATTACTGGTGTTCCGCCTTCAACCTTGAAGCAAAGGTTGGATTCCACTTTACTCTCAGTAAAACCTAGAGTCATCAGTAATCTTCCCATCCTGTCGTACCATGTCGAACCTTAGATCTTCTGTAATCACTCCCTCTGAAGCAAAGCATCATACTCCCTCTGTCTTCTATACTCTATGTACTGAAACATTCTGTACTGAAGTGACAAGTAGTATCCATCTAGGATCATTGGATACTAAGATCCTCTATCTTGAACTTCTTCAAAAGTTCATCTTGCACCCATCTGTGAGTTTTTCATCCTCTATCAACCTTGTAGCAAAGGTTAAGATATTCTTCAAGCTCATCATGTATGTATTTAAACTCTTACTGGATGCAAATTTCTCTTCGTAGTCTAGGCCTTCCTTTCGTGAGAAGCCTCATGCTACGAATCTTGCTTTGTATCCCACGATGTTTCCATCTACTGCATGATGGAACTATGAACTTCTCTTTAGGTCTCAATAATACGCCCTGACATCATTCTTCTTGAACTGGTCTTCCATTTCTTCTTAGTTACTTCTTCATGGCTGGAAGGTTCTGCATCAATGATGTCACTACATT
>LPNX011138002.1:103314-152573 GCA_001517045.1 Pseudotsuga menziesii
ACCAAAGTCTAGCTTGTATGAAGATTCCCCCACTACCTTTTATTGGATATTGGTAGTCATCTCCTAGTTTCACCTTGTGAGGTGATTCATGTTCTGATAGTCTTACAAAGGATTCCTTGAATCCCGTCATATGTTTGGAAGCCCCACTGTCTATAAGCCAATCATCACTTCCATGAGTAATGTTACTTGTGAGAGATGATATCAGAACATATTCATCCTCGCTTGAAGAATCTTCACTTTCATATCTGGATCTCTTTCTGGATGGTTCATCATCCTCTGCAGCATGAGCATGATGTCTTCTTTTGTTGCTCTTCTTCATCTTCTTCTGTTTGTTAGGACAATCTTTTGCAAAGTGTCCTGCTTCATCACAAGTATAGCATATGACCCTAGACATTTCTCTTTTAGGATTATCTTTGTAAGAATGCTTACCTATTGAACAATGAAACTTCTTTCTTGATGACTTGGACTGAGACTTGGAGTGTACCATGAGAGCTTGGTCTTCACTTCCCATCTTTTCTTCTCGAGCTGCTATCCAAGCTTCTTCTTGAGAGCATTCTTCCCATAGTCTGTTGAATTTGACTAACTTCTTTCTAGCATAGATTCCTTGAATGAAGGCATCCCATGACCTAGGGAGGCCATTCAAAGTAGTCATGACAATCTTTGCATTTTCCACTTCTTCATCAACAGCTTCTAATTGTTCCTTGATTTGAGAAACCCTTGTGAAGTATGACTGGATAGTTTCTGCATTCTGAATCTTCACATTCTTCAGCTGGTTCCTTAGGGTCATCTTCCGATTGATGTTCTTTCCTTCAAAAAATTTGGTTAGGGCATCAAACATAGCTTTAGGTGTCTTGAGAGAGGACACTTGTGGGATAAGATGATCCTTGATAGAATCAGCAATGATCCTCTTTGCCATAACCAACTTCTTCTTATGTAAGGCCTTTGCCTCATCTCCCTCTGGAACTGGAACCTCCTCATGAATGTAGGAGTCTAATTCATTCTCTTCCAGGACCAAGGAGATCCTATACTTCCAAGCTCGGAATTTATCAGCTCCCTCAAGCTTTTCATCAAGCTTGGTATGATGAGACATCTTAAATGAGAACCTCAAATGGAAATAGCAAAGGATTAGATCTTACCGATTTGAGGTGTCCGTCCTTGTCCCAGAGTTCGCTGATCTATGGTTTGTCACAGAAACCCTAATTTTCAAAACTTGGAATATTTCAGATCTGATTGGACAAACAGATAGATCTCTTCAAATGGAGCTGTCCAATGTACTCCTTTTCCGAAAACAGTGGAGGGAAGCTCCCAGAACAGGAAGCCCTAATTTTCAATATCTTCTGTAGAAATTCCTGTTACTGTTTCTAAGATATCTCTGAAATTAATACTCCTCTGCATCTGAAATTTCATACTGAGGTAACCTCGCATGTCACTGATCCAACACCATAGGTTTCATCAAATTGGTTTCACCATTTTGGATTTATTATCCTTTTCCCAAGGTGACCTGTTATAGGACTGTTCAAAACAGTGAAGTTGTACGGAATTCCACGTGTCACTGGTTCATCTTCTGAGTCTGATATTTGGACCACTACAATTAAAGGCCGTTCCCTTTCTGGAACATCTTTAGGAATTCCATTTGGACCTCTGTATCCCAATATATTGCAGATCTCCCCGGGTGTCCTGTTTATGGATGATTTCTGGAAGAGACTGAAACCCTAACTTAGAGAAATTATATCTCCTGGACTATAGCGAATCAGTGGCTGAATTTTGGATACATTGTTACTCAGGATTTTATCATCGGTCCCTAAAATTTTCAGCTTCTGAGACTTTTCCAACCTCAGAATATAGCGACTGTACCAAAACGTATCAGTTTTTAGTATTTAGGGTTTTTCAAGCTCGGGGTCAAACTAGGGTTTGACTTTCCTGGAGTTTCACCCAACCAAATTTCTTGATCCAGGTCTCTAAACTTCTGTTTTGATGAGGAGAAAAATCCTATGTAGGTCTCACTCAAAAATTCCTCTTCTGTAGAAAGCCCTAATTTTCGCATCGAAACTAAAAATGCCCGAAATCGAATTCCGCTTCGACAGAAAGATGCACCCTTCAATGGAGAGTCATCCTAGCATACTTTTGCTGAAAATATGTGGAGGAAGATCCACAAACTAGGAAGCCCTAGTTTCCACAGCTGCACAGTGTCTTCTTCTCAGGTTAGCTCTGATACCATGTTAGTTTTTCAACATTTAAGCTAGCATTATGTTAGGATCTTTTCACTGAGAGAATAACAAACACAGCAATAAAACATAAGCACATCACAAGAGACAAGAGACACAAAGAGTTTTGATCGGGGAAACCATAAATGGAGAAAACCCCGCAAATTCCTCAAATATAGAATCACCACAAGATGTAAGACCCCAAAATAGTAAGATGCACTCCCGACAGCAGTAGTCTTCTAGTCCTAGTATATTTCCTTCTTCACTAGTGCGCCACACTTGAGAGAGTAAGTGATGAGATGTACAAGTGATAAATAGAGAGACTCTCACTCTCTATTTATATTCTTCCGTTCACTTGAGGTGCACTTAATTATGTCGGCCCAACCAACAATTACTTACTCGAGCCTACACCTTAATTAGTGTATAATAACTCAAGTGCCCCGAAACTGTGGGGACTTACCTAATGACTTGACAAGACTTGTTTACATTATTAATCCTCCTGATCGAAACATCAGGGCATGACAACATGACTCAAATACATAATAGAAACATCCCGGAATAAACATCGGGTTACAATACATAGAAGAATACATTCCGAAGTTACATATACATCAACAATTTCTCCATATGCCCATAACAATCATGTATTATATTTACTTTACAAAGAAATGTAGCTCTTCCATTGAAAATATAAACAAGTGGAGTTTGGTATGCTAACAATTCTTATTGCAACTAGTGCAGATGTCAATAATAGTTATATCAAATAGGAACTATTGAAGCACTTGTAGAAGGAAGTGGCTAGTATTGAGAATGAATTGTGAACACCTTAGCACTCTAATCGTGGGCACTCTACTCCCTTGTTTAATATTAACACTTCAATAGTAGTTTATATGGTTCACTTGTTGTTACAACTTAACGGTTATGCTTAGTCAATTATGCAAACTTTTATTCAATGTATTGTAATGAAATAAATAATTGTCGACCTCGATGTAATTGTTACACTGTGCAATCAATAAAATATTCTTGTTTAGTATCTATATATGTTTCATTTTTCTTTTGCCCATTATTTATTAATATGGTATCAAAGCCACATGGTTGAGTTTTATTTTCTTAGGGTAAGGAAAATCGCTAGAGAAGCTTATCCATATTCGAGCAACAATTCAAAGATGTTGTAGAAAATAAAAGATACACCACTTTTTGCTTGAATCCTCTTCCAAGAAGAAGTATAAAACACAACTTTATTTAAGTTGCCACGATTGCAATATGAAATCAAGCATCCATTGTTGAGAGGGGAAGATCGTCGTTATGTACACACTGTTATCTACCGTAAGTTTGTTGCAGATTAAAATTCATTGTTATGACTGTATTTCTCAGAGTTTGTATTTTTTTTGGAGTAATAAGCATATTTACAAAAAAATGGAATTTCCTCTTGAAAAAACTATTGGCCATAATTTTCATACCTCAAAGGTTAAGATCCAACTACAATTAATGAGTAAAAATATATGGGGAATTGTTAAAAGTACTAAACCTGAACTCTCACAACTGCCTGTTAAACTCATTGAGTGGAAAAATAAAGATAATCATGCCAAATTGATCATAGGACTTGCACTACCCAATTTAGAACTTCATCACATTAATTTAGATAAATCATCCAAATAAGTATGGGAGGAACTACAAAAATTATTTGGTGCAAAAACAGTTAATGCAAAATTCTCTTTAAAACTCTTAGGTTCAAGATGGCTACAAACACAACAACGTTGAGTCATGTAAATGAATTAAAATCTCTTGTAAAACAATTGACAAAAGTTGGTGGAAAAGTAGAGGAAGACGATGAAAAAGTTGTGCTATTAAAAATTTTATCTTCAAAGTACCACAACGTTGTTTTTACATTGAGTCAATTTTCTTCACAATCTTTAGATGATATGATATCGACTCTCTTTTCTGAAGATAAGAGATTGAGTACAACATATTCTGGGAATTTTGTTCCTTTAGAGGGTGCATTCTTTTCTAGAAATTGAGTATGCAAAAAGGCAGGAAATAATGTTGAATGTCACTATTGCAGAAAAGTAGGTCATACAGCTTGGAATTGTAGAATTCAAGCAAATGATGTTTTAAAAGGAAAGGTTAGAGACAAAGGACAATAAAAAAGGGCATTAATAGTGGAAGAACTATCAGAATCTAAATATGAAATTGAAAATTGTTATGAAGACACAAAGGAGGAGAGCTTATTCTGAACAGTTAGGTAATTTCTTTGCTACATGAAGGAGCTATTATAGTGTAACTCAATATGGACTGTTTTCCAAGTAATTCGGGAGTTGTGGTCTAGGGAAGGATCCCTCATTAGTTTGTTGAGGTTACAAGAAATGTGGATTGTCTAGTAATTGACTTCAAGAGATATGTGATTCAATAGTTCAGGGCGGTGGAATTCTACCCATATGAGTGTTATGAGATAACGTGATGGAGTACTTGCAAGAATTTGAATATGTAGAGAAGAAAAACTACTTTATAAGAAGTTTTTTCTTTTATATTGTTATTGTCAATCAAAGTTTTTTTTTAAAGTTTGCAATTGTAGAGTTAAGAGGGTGTGTTGAAGATTAATGCTTCAATAGTATTTTATCTATTGTTACAACTAAACGGTTATGTTTGTTTAGTTATGCAAATTGTTCTTCAATGTATTGTAATGAAATAGATAAGCGTCGGCCTCAATGCAATTGTCGCACTATGCAATCAATATTTTTTTCCTGTTCAGTATATTTTTTAGTTTCATTTTACTTGTGCGCATGATTTATTAATATCCTTCTCACTTATAATCTACCAACCTATTGTCATACATGCACATTTACGATGATGGTAAGAGTCATGTTTTACCTCGTTGTGGTTTTAGTGAAATGGACGAGTTACTTCACCTATTTTTTTGTTGGGGATTTTACTTTCCACCTAGTTCTTCATCTAGAGGAAAATGCTTACTTTACAATGGCTTTGAGTGGTAGAAGACCCTTGGCCTCACCATGTTGTCATTTTCTTTCTCTTTATATTATGCATCAAGTTGCAGGTAAAGTCTTAACCCTGGAAATGTCAAAGGTTGTTTTGTACAGACTTTTTAGCTCATATCTTCCATGACAATCCTTATAAATGGAATTGTGTTGGGTCATGATTATAGCCTCATTGACTTTTATACACTGTGGAGTCCTCCATCTCTTTGCGGCTAATGGCATTTCATTAGGTTCAGTTCTTTCTCTTATGTTTTTTTACTTTGGATGATGATTGATAGGTATTTTTAAGTGGCTTTAGGATTACATCCTTACATGTACTAAATGAGGGGGCAAGTATTTGAACTACTTCAAGTTTGAATGCACTCTATATGAAATTGCACACATGCTTTGCAATTATTTAAGCAATATAACTGTAAGAATGCTAGGAACCAAGGGTATTTTTGAAATGAGGAAACACTTATGTGAATAGTATTAAAATGTTGGAAAACACAATCTACATGAAATTCATAGATGTGGGTTGCTAGTCTTGGAGACTCTAGTATGTGAGGTGCATGTTCAAGGCTCCTCTATAGTTGACTAACATGATTAATATTTAGTTGATCTTGTATAAATCATATGTGTAGAGGAATGGGTTTGAGGCATATCCAATATTAATACTTGACTTGTGTGAACACTTGGCTATCTCATTATGAGGCTGAAGAAATTTATGGTTGTCTCACATGTTATATATTTGGATGCGACATCATATTGGATGTTGCAACTTGTTGGTTTGAGGCACTAAGGTTTTATTCATTTCCTTGTTAGTATTTATTGGTGCCATGCCTTACAACCAAATGTATCACTCATAGGCTTATTCTTTTGTAGGTCTCAGGTATCCAGGTCTCAGGTATCCACAAGTTGTCACTCATTTGACCTAGCATTTAAACATGTCAATGTATCACTGTTAGAGATTGTCTGAAATGTTTAACTCATTACTCTAATGATAACCATTGTAGGTTATCTTATGGAGAGATGACACCTATTTCCATCCTACGACTTGGAATTCGTTGCTACCTATAAGTTTGATTAAAGCTTTTGCCTTGAAATTAGTCGATCTTCAGCCTTTAGCCTTGTTGTAACCTTATAGGTCGAAGAGTACATCATGACATTAAATCCCTCATGGGAAAAACAATTTGTAAACAAAACTTTGCTTAAGTTCCTTTCCTGACTCTATTGAGTCCAAAGACTATTAATTTTTAAGTACTTGTCTAATGGTTTGATGTTGCCTAAAATTCTACATGGGCCAAGAGATCAAGAAGTTCAATCAACAAAGAGATGTCGCACAAAGACAATTTGAGGACCTGTGTCGAAGCATTGCAAAAAACCAAGGGTCAAGAATAAGTGTAACAACAATGGAATTTGGAAAGTAATCTATGATATGTGACATCAATAAATACTTCAAATAACCATGTATATACAGTATGTATTTATTTGGACAAACTATGCTCATAAAAATTATGCTTGTAATATATATATATATATATATATATATATGCTTAATCAAATTCTTGCAAATGATCTTTTGAGGTTGTATGCTATACNGAAAAATCCATTGATTGAAGAAGAGCACAAAACTCTATAATCTTGGGTAGAAAATGAATCAATTCAACTACCAACTATGCCTGTTAATTACCTTCCCCAACAACGACGCCAAAATGTTGGGCACTCTATATACGCATTAATTACTTAAGAGGAAGAGTGTTCAATATTTAATTGTCAACCCAGGGATGTTTTTTATTTCAAAGGAAATTAACAAAGTATATGCATAAACATGTTCATTAGTTGATAAGTAAAATGAAAGTCACTCAGTTCTAATTACTGCTCAACCAACTCATCGCCCTGTAAGAAATCAAAGTAACATCACCCATCTAGGAATTGAAAAGAACTTTTATTTCCTATCATACTACTCTAAAGGTTTATAATCTAAATAGAAATCCACCTAGAATTAATTTTGCAAGAAATGAAAGTCTAATTTACCAAATTAGGAAGATCTCTACTCATTAATCAAACGACAAATTCATCAAAGCAAAGGACTTATCTAATCAAGGAAACTCTAGAAAGATAAATAGCACACACAAAGGGGCTAAGCAAGTCTGGAACAACTACTACACACTTCTGCATAAAAGGAAATATTAACTACATGGTCGACTATCACACCAAATCACCTACAACCAACCAAATGAAAACTAATAGATGCAATCACTAAAAAAATGCAGTTGTAGCTAACCATGAAGATATATCAAACTGAACTTCCACACTTAAACATAAATAAAATATTAAAGCATCTAAACTACCAACAACTCTATTAGAAGGCGGGTCCCTGGAATTCAAATAGAGATGCTGTCGAAAGCTCACACAAGTTGCAATAGAGGAATACTGAGAATTGTCACTCTTTTATTAATTTGATAAAAATTGCAGTTACAGTTATAGACACTCTCCTATGTCGCTTACAATCTGCGAATGAACTGAACCCTTGGCTCTCCCTTCTAGTGTATACTTATACAAGAACAAAGCTATTCTATTACATCAATTTTGGGCAGCCATGGAAATATTTGATGTTTAGGATGACAAATCATCAAGACAGTTATAGCTAACAATCATTGAATAAAATCAACTTAGGAATAAATAGGATTTTACTTCGAGTTGTTCTGCGAATTGACATGCCCACCAAACCGTGGAAGATTATCGGGGAGTTTCAGTTGAAACCGTGAAGGAATATCCAATATTCCTTTTGCATTAAGGTTGACCACGTCATTTGAGTAGGTAGTTGATGCCAAGCAGGACTAACTTCTAGATATGACGAGTCGTTGCAGTTGTGCCACCTAGATATAACAAGTTGTTGCATTTGCACCACCTGTGATTCTGAATCTTTCTTTCAAATCATGGACATATCAACACAACGAAAGGTAAAATCCATAACTATAAGTAAAACCAAGCATAAAACAAAATAATAGATAGTGATTTATACCTAAGATATTTATGCCTGTTTGTATGAGAAGGATAAGGATCCAGCCATGAAATGGGGACAAAAATAGCGGAAAAGGGTGGAATAGAGCATGGCAAAAAGGGGTAAATTCAGGACCCAACACATAGCTCTTGGAGTTCCCATGTTTGGATTTCCTGTCTGGTTTGAATGTTACACCAATTTCTCCATATGTCCATAACAATCATGCATTATATTTACTTTACAAAGAAATGTAGTTCTTCCATTGAAAATATAAACAAGTGGAGTTTGGTATGCTAACAATTCTTCTTGCAACTAGTGCAAATGTCAATAATAGTTATATCAAATAGGAACTATTGAAGCACTTGTAGAAGGAAGTGGCTAGTATTGAGAATGAATTGTGAATGCCTTGGCACTCTAATACTGGGCACTCCACTCCCTTGTTTAAGATTAACACTTCAATAGTAGTTTATATGGTTCACCTGTTGTTACAACTTAACGGTTATGCTTAGTCAATTATGCAATATTTTATTCAATGTATTGTAATGAAATAAATAATTGTTGGCCTCGATGTAATTGTTGCACTGTGCAATCAATAAAATATTCTTGTTTAGTATCTATATATGTTTCATTTTTCTTTTGCCCATTATTTATTAATATGGTATCAAAGCCACATGGTTGAGTTTTATTTTCTTAGGGTGAGGAAAATCGCTAGAGAAGCTTATCCATATTCGAGCAACCATTCAAAGATGTTGTAGAAAATAAAAGATACGCCACTTTTTCCTTGAATCCTCTTCCAAGAAGAAGTATAAAACACAACTTTATTTAAGTTTCCACGATTGCAATATGAAATCAAGCTTCCATTGTTGAGAGGGGAAGATCGTCATTATGTACACACCGTTATCTACTGTAAGTTTGTTGCAGATTAAAATTCATTGTTATGACTATATTTTTCAAAGTTTGTATTTTTTTTGGAGTAATAAGCATATTTACAAAAAAATGGAATTTCCTCTTGAAAAAACTATTGGCCATAATTTTCATACCTCAAAGGTTAAGATCCAACTACAATTAATGAGTAAAAATATATGGGGAATTGTTAAAAGTACTAAACCTGAACTCTCACAACCTCTTGTTAAACTCATTTAGTGGAAAAATAGAGATAATCATGCCAAATCGATCATAGGACTTGCACTACCTCATTTAGAACTTCATCACATTGATTTAGATAAATCATCCAAATAAGTATGGGAGGAATTACAAAAATTATTTGGTGCAAAAGAAGTTAATGCAAAATTCTCTTTAAAACTCTTAGGTTCAAGATGGCTACAAACACAACAACGTTGAGTCATGTAAATGAATTAAAAGCTCTTGTAAAACAATTTGCAGAAGTTGGTGGAAAAGTAGAGGAAGACGATGAAAAAGTTGTGCTATTAAAAATTTTATCTTCAAAGTACCACAACGTTGTTTTTACATTGAGTCATTTCTCTTCACAATCTTTAGATGATATGATCTCAACTCTCTTGTCTAAAGATAAGAGATTGAGTACAACATATTCTGGAAATTTTGTTCCTTCAGAGGGTGCATTCTTTTCTAGAAATTGAGTATGCAAAAAGGCAGGAAATAATGTTGAATGTCACTATTGCATAAAAGTAGGTCATACAACTTGGAATTGTAGAATTCAAGAAAATAATGTTTTAAAAGGAAAGGTTAGAGACAAAGAACAACAAAAAATGGCATTAATAGTGGAAGAACTATCAGAATCTAAGTATGAAATTGAAAATTGTTATGAAGACACAAAGGAGGACAGCTTATTCTGAATAGTTAAGTAATTTCTTTGCTACATGAAGGAGCTATTATAGTGTAACTCAATATGGACTATTGTCCAAGTAATTCGGGAGTTGTGGTCTAGGGAAGGATCCCTCATTAGTTTCTTGAGGTTACAATAAATGTGGATTGTCTAGTAATTGACTTTAAGAGATATGTGGTTCAAGAGTTCAGGGAGGTGGAATTCTGAAACTCATGAATTCTACCCGTATGAGGGTTATGAGACAACGTGATGGAGTACATGCAAGAATTTGAATATTTAGAGAAGAAAAACTACTCCATAAGAAGTTTTTTCTTTTATATTGTTATTGTCAATCAAAGTTTTTTTTTTTAAATTTGCAATTGTAGAGTTAAGAGGGTGTGTTGAATATTAATGCTTCAATAGTATTTTATCTATTGTTACAACTAAACAGTTATGTTTGTTTAGTTATGCAAATTGTTCTTCAATGTATTGTAATGCAATAGATAAGCATCGGCCTCAATGCAATTGTCGCACTATGCAATCAATATTTTTTCCTGTTCAGTATATTTTTCAGTTTCATTTTACTTGTGCGCATGATTTATTAATATCCTTCTCACTTATAATCTACCAACCTATTGTCATACATGCACATTTACTATGATGGTAAGAGTCATGTTTTACCTCGTCGTGGTTTTAGTGAAATGGACGAGTTAATTCACCTATTTTTTTGTTGGGGATTTTACTTTCCACCTAGTTCTTCATCTAGAGGAAAATGCTTAGTTTACAATGGCTTTGAGTGGTAGAAGACCCTTGGCCCCACCATGTTGTAATTTTTTTTCTCTTTATATTATGCATCAAGTTGCAGGTAAAGTCTTAACCCTGGAAATGTCAAAGGTTGTTTTTGTACAGACTTTTTAGCTCATATCTTCCATGACAATCCTTAGAAATGGAACTGTGTTGGGTCACGATTATAGCCTCATTGACTTTTATACACTGTGGATTCCTCCATCTCTTTGTGGCTAATGGCATTTCATTAGGTTTAGTTCTTTCTCTTATGTTTTTTTACTTTGGCTGATGATTGATAGGTATTTTTAAGTGGCTTTAGGATTACATCCTTACATGTACTAAATGAGGGGCCAAGTATTTTAACTACTTCAAGTTTGAATGCACACTATATGAAATTGCACACATACTTTGCAATTATTTAAGCAATATAACTATAAGAATGCTAGGAACCAAGGGTATTTTTGAAATGAGGAAACACTTATATGAATAGTATTAAAATGTTGGAAAACACAATCTACATGAAATTCATAGACGTGGGTTGCTAGTCTTGGAGACTCTAGTACATGAGGTGCATGTTCAAGGATCCTCTACAGTTGACTAACATGTCTAATATTTAACCGATCTTGTATAAATCATATGTGTAGAGAAACGGGTTTGAGGCATATCCAATATCAATACTTGACTTGTGTGAACACTTGGCTATCTCATAATGAGGCCGAAGAAATTTATGGTTGTCTCGGATGTTATATATTTGGATGCGACATCATATTGAATGTTGCAACTTGTTGGTTTGAGGCACTAGGGTTTTATGCATTTCCTCGTTAGTCTTTATTGGTGCCATGCCTTGCAACCAAATGTATCACTCATAGGCTTATTCTTTTGTAGGTCTCAGGTATCCACAAGTTGTCACTCATTCGACCTAGCATTTAAACATGTCAATGTATCACTGTTAGAGATTGTCTGAAATGTTTAACTCATTACTCTAATAATAACCATTGTAGGTTATCTTATGGAGAGATGACACCTATTTCCATCCTATGACTTGGAATTCGTTGCTACCTATAAGTTTGATTAAATCTTTTGCCTTGAAATTAGTCGATCTTCAGCCTTTAGCGTTGTTGTAACCCTATAGGTCAAAGAGTATGTCATGACATTAAATCCCTCATGGAAGAAACAATTTGTAAACAAAACTTTACTTAAGTTCCTTTCCTGACTCTATTGAGTCGAAAGACTATTAATTTTTAAGTACTTGTCTAATGGTTTGATGTTGCCTAAAATTCTACATGGGCCAAGAGATCAAGAAGTTCAATCAACAAAGAGATGTCGCACAAAGCCAATTTGAGGACCTGCGTCGAAGCATTGCAAACAACCAAGGGTCAAGAATAAGTGTAACAACAATGAAATTTGGAAAGTAATCTATGATATGTGACATCAATAAATACTTCAAATAACCAAGTATATACAGTCTGTATTTATTTGGACAAACTATGCTCCTAAAAATTATGCTTGTAATATATATATATATATATATATATATATATATATATGCTTAATCAAATTCTTGCAAATGATCTTTTGAGGTTGTATGCTATACAAGTGAATCCTAAGAAAAATCCATTGATTGAAGAAGAACACAAAACTCTATAATCTTGGGTAGAAACGAGGGTTGAAGAAGAAGCCAAAGAAGCTCAATTCCACATAAAAACACCTTCAACCAATCTATTTGATTAAGATGGATTGCAAACACGTACATGCTTAAATGTAAATATATCTAACTAATATTGTTATCATATAACATTATTCGACCTCTTATCTATGACACTAATTTTTTCTATGTTTATGAATTGCAAACATAAAAATTAACTCTAAGTTTTTTTATGAAAAATCAAGTAGATGCCTAATATGAGGCCATATAAGGAGAAAGATCAATTTTTTTTTGTTAAAGTCTATAGTCACGAACTCAGACAACGAAACTTATATTAACTTTTCTAGCCAACAAATATATTAAGGTGAAGCCCGTGATGCTTGATAGTAATGCAAGAGTTTAGTGGTAAAAAGAAGACAGTAGACAGAAGAAAAAACCAACCTTAAATTACTATTTTAAATATATATAAATTTAGATGCAATTTACTTAAAACAATAGCAAAGCAATTCATAAAGTCCCTACAATCTAAATGATTTTTTTTTAAAGAGAATATTTGAAAGTCAAAGTTGAATATGAATTAATGCATGATGCTTTTATTAGATTTTTCATGACAACAATTGATTTAGAAAAAGGTTAATTGGCCCTATTTTTCAAGATAGATGATTCTAACAAAAGTTGAGTGCAAGCCACTTGCTCAACATTTGATTGAGAAGGCTCAACATTTGATTGAGAAAGGTGGAGAGGGTTTATTTTTCAAAACAAAATGATTCTCAAAAGTTGAGTGCAAGCCACTTGGCTAAATTTGATAAGCTAAAAATTCATTAATTTTCCTCCCTCTCAATTTCTAATTTTTTCACTAACTGAAACAATAACACCGACTGTAATATTTCTTCGATTATATGTAAATTTTCAACCCTTGAAAAGGAAACTCACTTTTAACTAATGAGAATCAAATACTGTAGCATAATCATAAGATTTGAAAGTAAGTGGAAGATTTTATAATAATGACAAGAAAATGAATCTTATGGTAATGACTCAAAATTCGTAACTAATGAATAATTCAAATAATGTAACATAATGATAAGATTTGAAAGTAAGTGGAAGATTTTATAATAATGACAAGAAAATGAATGTTATGATAATGACTCAAAATATGATATTGTAAATAGTTTCAAAATAAAAACTGAAAATACCATAAAAAAAAATTCATATTTTTATTTTTTATTTTATAATAATTATTTTAGATAAATGAAATTGTAAATATTTAATTTTAATATTATAAAAATATTAAAACAATAAATTTATTTTTATATTAATTTAATAAAAAATATAATTTCAATAAAATCATGACGATGGTTTAGGTTTATTTATACTAATTTTGGCTTATCAAATTTTAAGTAGCAAGAATTTATATTAATTTAGGTTTATTAGATTTTAAGTAGCAATAAAAACTATTTGGTTTGTTGTAAATTTTACTCATATAATAAAAACAATTTAGAAAGAAAATTAGAGAAGTTAGTATTATAATAAATATTGCGAAATCGTCATTTAATATGGGTGTAAGCACGACAATAAAGTGATTAAAAAGTTAGTACTATAATAAAAATTATGAAATTGCAATTTAATGTCGGCCTAAGCAAGACACTGAAGTGACTTTCATCCTCAATGCTTTTAATTTTACATAAATAATAAGTCCTTTTCTTTCTTTTTCACATTGAAAATGGCATCTTTATAGTAGTAATGCTAGGTTACAAATACGCAAAATGTCATCTGAAAAAGTTTACAACACATGTCGTCATCTAGATCATAATAGGGCTAAACCAAATTTGTCACTCTTAATCCAAGACCAAACCAAAAACTATCTTTTGTAAGTACAATATCAAACTGTAACATAGTACATAGTACTCAAATCTTAGTCTACTAAACTTTGCAGCCAAGAAAGACAAATTGAAAATTAGTGTAGACTCAAGGAGCTCGAGTCTATAAGACAACCATCATATAGTTCCTCCCATGCAATAGAACCTCCCCCAAGACCAATGGCCTACTTGGAGAGGTCATCAACTAGAGAATTAAATTCCCTCTAAATGTGGTGAAAGTAGAGGTTGTTGAAATTACAAATAAGTCTCTCAACACGACTAAGCCAATGGTAAAGTTCAACAAATTGGATAGAGTGAACCTCCAATGCGCAGTCCACAATGACCTTAGAGTCCCCCATCACATGGAGCCTTAGAATTTGTCTTCTTCTAGCAAAATAAAGTAATCCCCACTAGGCCAAGTGTTCGGCTTTAGTATTTATGCCTCTGCTTGCATCCATACATAGCTAAAATGAATGATTCGTGTCGAGCTCAAAAACCATACCTTCCCACAAAATCCATCCTTCTCTGCTCCATGAAAAAAAGCTAACCATTACATCATTCAATATAGAAGGATAGCAAATATTCCTCGGCTTTGCCTTGACCAAATAAATAGCAGAATCAGTCTCACTTGAAGTCCTTTATCACACCATGTTTTACAAATTAAGACAAATACATTTTAAAAAATTAATTTTTTGTTAAAACTTTTTAAACAATTTCGAATCTTTAAAATATAAATTTAATTTTAATTAAATTATGATGGGAAATTAAGTTGCTGTTATTGAATAACCAAAATAAAAGAATTCATAATAAAGTGATAATAAAGAGATTAACATCATTTGATGCGATTAAGATGGAAGTAATATTCCAATGATACGTTGCTCTCCATCGTCCGTGCATGTTGGGACACGGTGTGCATAACCCAAGACACCCGTGGATCTGAAATCCCCAGGACCTTACGTGGTGCCAAGAGAAAATCCATGAGCTTTTGCCGAACAGATTCTCCCTCCACTCAATCTCCTATACAAATTCTCAGGCGGAACTTCGGACTCTGTAACTCTTTTCTTTCGTTTTCCCCGGCGTTTTTATCATCAAATCGATCAAATTATTTGGCTTTCTTTCTTTGATTTTCAGTGAAAGTTGAAACGGCATACATGGAGTCTTCTGAAGATGATACGGCGCAAAGAAAGCTTATTTCTGAGAAGGATCAATGGCTAGATCTGAGAGTATTTTGTATGCGGTTGAGCTCATGCCCACTTGAAAATGCTCCGCAGTTCTTAACCCTCCGCCACATTCCCACAGATTGTACTGCCGGACTCGAAGTGAATGGCGAACGCATTGCTCCTTCTGAGACTGCTTCTTCCTTTCTGCGTAGGGACAGGGTTGATAAGCAATCCGCAGAAGTTACTTATGTCAGTACAGACAGTGTTCGAATAGGAGGATCCGTGATATTTGAAGCTTATGATAAGGATGTTTTGTTGGTCAGTGGAAAGCTGCAAAGATTGAATGATACCTTTGAATGGAGGATGGATTGCGCTGCGGGATTGGTGGGCTCTCTGTTCTTGGGAGGAGGAAAGACTGAGCGAAGATCTTGGAGTGCTGCTGGGCCTGCCATGGAGGTATGTGTCGCTGGTTGTTGTTCCGGGTCTCCTATGTTTTGGACAAAGAAAGTCCAGCTTGTTTGCGGTAGAAAGTCTGTTAGTGGACTCTGTTTTGATAACAATCGGGAGGATGAGAAACCTATGAAGCTCTGGAAGAACAGAGAACAGAGTGATCCCTTGTTTCAGGTATGATATGCCAATGAATCTGTAACTGGTAGCTTTTTTTTTGTATGTTCTCATCCATGGCGTTGCTGAACTGCTTTTTGAATGTTGAATGTATGTCTCATTCTCTGTCTTTGACAGAGGGGACCATTGTATGCCCTAGTCTCACAGGAAATAGGAAGCCAAGCCCATCATTGTAGGGATGTTCATGTTTTGCCTCAGAATATTAAGGCTTTATCTACTCTCTGCAATTGAATTACTATGTGAGATTGATAATGTAACAATGACTTTTGATTTTGGGCTAACTAGTTTCTGGGCTTCAATTTAACTCCATGTTTGTTAGGTACCCATGTTTTCACTGTGATGTTTTCACAATCCATGAAAAAAAAATGGTTATCAATGGCTATCTGTTTACATAATAATCCACAGTACAATTTGGACACTTTAGAAATCACCCTCTCCAACAAGATCCAAAAAAGCTTCTCCAAAGACCATGGGGAACTGAATGGCAGAAGCCCATTGGTATGCATCTACAGAGAGGGCAGACCACCTTGCCAAAAATATCAAAAAAACTGCTCCAAGGGGCAGGGTAAGCTCTGATTGGAAAAAGCCCATTAATTACTCTGCCACTGCCTTGTTCTTAACCAGTAAATGTAACTGAGCTCCTCATATGTTCAATGGAATTTGAGGTCCCTCTTTGATATCTGTTTGGAAACCCTAGTTTACTGATCTAGGTTACTAAGGTCCAGTCTAGCCAGGTGTATATCTGCATGGTAAATCAGTCTGAAATAAACATGGGTTGATTGGGAAAAGCCATATTAGCATGCCTCACATGGCCTGAAGAGAGGGTAGGCCTTACCGGATGCTATAATGTTGGGTTCATTGGGGAATGGATAAGCAAATTACTCTTCAACTGCCTTGTTCTTAACCAGTAAATGTGACTCAGATCCTGATATGGCTAATGGAATTTGAGTTGCCTCTTTGATATCTGTTATGAAACTTTCAGTTTATGCTTCTATATGTAAAATTTCAAACCCTTGTCTTTTCCTAACCCTAACTATCCGCTAGAGAAATGTGTGTCAAGAACTATCCCATTGAACAGTGAAAAAATACAAAATTTTGAAAATGTCATTCCTCAGAACCCGAAATAAGCCGTAATTTATAGCAAAAAAAGCAAATAGGATTCAATCCATTCTATTCAGAAGAATTGTAAATCTTCTTCAAACTTTGGTTTATACCATATTGCATTATGAAGGTCTGTTCATGTTCTGAACTGCATGCTCAAAAACTTTTTGATGCAAGGATTTATTTTGTACTCTCCAAGCCTCGCTAAGAACTTATCACTCCATTTATGTTGCTATCATCTTCTCCAACACTTTTTTGCTTGCTATCTTCAGTTCCGCATCCAACTCAATAGTCTTAAGATCAAATGATGCCCAGCCGCATGAATATTCAATATTACTACCTTCATGATGAAAATACTAATAAAGGCTTACGCTTCCTCTGTGAATTCTGTGGGTACTGCAAAGCCATATCATCTGAATGGAATGAATTTCATAAATTTCACAATAGTTTAAGAATGTACAAATTTAATCTCTACCCAACCATTAGGACTTAGAAATCCATGTTGATTAAATGATCAAAGATTCAACCATGCCTGACCATAGCTTACAAATCAGCCAATTAGAGATCCCAAACCTATCAGATTCACTTGGAGGTTTACACTGAATGTTTGTCAAAATTCTCTTCAAATCTGTCTCTGGTTCCTCAAATTGGCTGATTTGGCACCCAAGTAGTCAAATTGCACATATGGGCATTCTAGACCATTTGAGGTAACTGTTTAGCATTTCTACCTGTGGACTCATACTTTAGAAAGACACTTTTGGTGCTTCCCTGCATTCGCTGAAAAGGTTGAATACAGAAATTATGTTCAAGGTCAAAAGGAATAGTGAAAGTTAGATTTTATGTTGTAAATTCTTTTTGTAGATCAATGAGTGAAGGTTTGAGAATTGCAACAATTGCATGCACATATGAACAAGGAGTCCTTTACTAGGATAAGTTTCTCCATGTTAGCAATTTTATACTGAGTCCAATCCTACAACATTCAAAATATGTAGTTCATAACCTAAATTAGTGTCCTCTTCACATGTAGAACTACAATAGTAGTGAATTGATTTAACATGGTTACTTGGCTGTAGGCTACATCATTCATCTCATTCATCTCAAAATATGTAGTTCATAACCTAAATTAGTGTCTTCTTCACATGTAGAACTACAATAGTAGTGAATTGATTTAACATGGTTACTTGGCTGTAGGCTACATCATTCATCTCATTCATCTCATATATTTGAGGATATTCCAATCATCATTTTTAGATGCATTTGCTACAATTTTGTATGTCATTTACTTCTCCTTGCTAGCTTTTTTTTACTTGGTTCCATTTAATTTCATTTTTGGGCATTTTTTAATACACAAGTTTGTTTTCTTGCAAAACTGAAAGCAAAACTGAAAAAATCCTACAGTATATAATTGCCATTTAAAATACTAATCATTTTAAATACTAATCATTTTAGTGACATGTTATTGGGTTAAATCATGAAATATTTATAATTGCCATTTAAAATACTAATCATTTTAGTGACATGTTATTAGGTTAAATCATGCCAAATATTTAGCAACCTTTGGCACTTATGAAGGCAAGTTTATGCTTGCATGTACTTTTAATAAAGTTAATAATGCCCTTGAATACTAGGTGTGTCAATGGTTGATTTTGTCGTTTGCCCATTTGATGACCTGAATACAGGTGTCGAATATATTCCATTGCGTACTCGTTTTAGAATTTCCCTTATTGTTTCTCAGAACTTATATATGCATTTTAGATTTTGGCTAAGTAACTTTAATCTTGAATGTGTACAAAATGATACCAAACCTCCTACATGTTCATGGACTTTCATGCATACATTTCTATGGAAGGACATTTCTTTATATATACACCACAATTGCAAAGATGAATGCCTGTTCCAATTGCTTATTTGGGGCCATTATTGCTCTGGTAAGTTTGATAATGATATATAATCAATGCCAATCAATGCCAATTTTGGGGCCATTATTGCTCTGCTAAGTTTGATAGTGATATATAATCTATGCCAATGTGCAATGCAAAGCCAACCCAGGACAAATGACAAATTATACTGTTGGTTCTAAATGGTTCCCATTTGCTATCTGCCAACTGCTTAACAGTACTGACAACTCACAGGAGTAGCATTGTTGTACTTCCCAATTTTGGGGCCATTATTGCTCTGCTAAGTTTGATAGTGATATATAATCTATGCCAATGTGCAATGCAAAGCCAACCCAGGACAAATGACAAATTATACTGTTGGTTCTAAATGGTTCCCATTTGCTATCTGCCAACTGCTTAACAGTACTGAGAACTCACAGGAGTAGCATTGTTCTACTTCCCGGTGAGTACACTTTGGATAGAATGGACATCAGGATTTTATGTTTTTAAAGAGATTAAAATTATGTTAAAGACAAAAGGCTGCTTGTCTTTTTATTAAAAGCCATTATTCTTATAAGTGTTTTAGTAGCACTTGTCAAAAATATTGTCTTTCTATGAAAAACCATTATTTTTATGAGCGTTTTAGTAGTTAAGAAAAATATATCAAAACTTAATATTGGGCCTTTATTTGTAATGTTCACACTTGATTTTATATGAATTCATATGGCTACCTTATAGATACCTTTCTTTATTTTCTTTAATGATTTTCAGCTATTTACTTGTTTTATTTTGTCACAGTTATCTAATGGAAGGTGTACAAAAGAGGAAGATAAAATGGGTGGACCTGGTTTTAACAGGTTTTATCCAGAGAGTGGATACATTGAAGAAGAAGATGGAGAGCTATCCTGGTTCAATGCTGGCGTTGGGGTTGGTGTGGGAATTGGCCTAGGAATGTTTGTTGGCTTTGGACTGGGTGTTGGATTCCTTGTAAGTACATATCAATTAGCCTCCAAATCATTCAGGAGAAAGTGGCTATAGCTGTTAGTGCTAAACTTTGATTGTAATACTACCGCTGCCCAACTCAATTGTTTTCCATGATATGAAGGATGGGATTGGAAATATTGCAACTAACCTGTGTTCTTCGTGCAAAAAGACAACCGTAGCTTTTTGCAGGAAAACCACAGAGAGAGTAGATAGGGAAAGCTCTGTTGGCAAAGGCCCATCGATGACAACCACATCAATGGAGGATCTGTGAAACTTGCAATGGGAAAAAGATCATCGAAGTCATGAAAGTCGAAGCTGGGACATCAGAGCCGCAAGGCATGTAGATTCTAATTAAGTCGATCGCAGCAACACAGGCATGTTGATAAAAACCAGTCATTACAGGAAGTTGAATCACCAAAACTGAGGTTAAGTGCATAAAAAGCATCAGAACTGCAAGAGAGATGGAGGGTTCTGTTGGTTCAGCCACTTTCACTCAGAACAAACGGCTCTAGTTAGCCAATAGCTAGTTATGGTGAGGTTGTGTTGCTCATTGCTGGAATGCTTCTATTTTTATTTTTAAAGTTCATTGTATTTTCTAATCCACTTTCTTTTGTTCAAATTTGATATCACTCTGTAATATAATATATGTACAGACACCTTAATTTGATATCACGCATTGGTGGTTAACTTTATATCACACATGGGTGAAAACAGTGGGGCCTGTTTCCTGGGTGTCTATTCCTGGGTCTCATCCATGGCTGATCTCTTGACTTATCAGGGGCTAATTTCTTGATATGACTAATTTCTTGATCAAGAGATCAGCCCTGATACAAAATAATATCAATTATATATATATATATCAAATTATATATATAATCCCTATATATATATATATAGTAGCATATATATATATATGTTAATCCCTTGATTTATCTTAAACCTGGATTTAGAAAGCATTTGGAGAGGGAATCTTTGAGAATCTTTAGGTATAGGTTATTTTTATCTTAAATTTTTCAATGTTCATAAAAAATTACACCTCAAACATTTTGATCCCTTTATTGTTTGGTAAATCCGGGTTTAATATGGATCTTTTAATTACTTTTCATTTAGCTTTATCATTTAGTTTTATTATTGGGTTAAATTAAGCTAATATGTTTTTCTCTATATTCTTTTTTTATTTTATTTTAGCTTGCATGTTGGTGTAATGTTAGTTTAAACACACATTGATTTCATTTATTCGAATTAATAAACTATAATGAAATATATCAAAATTCTACTTTAAAGCCACATCAAAATATATCTAAATTTTATTATAAAAAAATGTTATTATAAAAAAATGTTTTATTATTATTATGGTGAATTATAAAGAAAGTTAGTTAATTTAAATTATTTTAAAAGTAATTAAAAATGAAATAAAATAAAAAAGCTAGAATTTTAGAAGAAGGTTGAATTTCTTTTATAAAAGAGTTTATCATTTCCAAAGAAGGTTGAATATCTTTTATAAAAGAGTTTATCATTTCCATTAATCATTTACTCTTAATATATATTAGAGAGAATAAAAAAACAAATAAAAAAAGAATATTAAAAAAATACAAATCATCATTTTATAAAAAACCAATCTCATTTTATTAAGAATAAATCTAGTAAATTAGCATAGATCCATTTTAAACTTGGATTTATCAAGTACCCCAATTTAATTAATGGATCTATGCTATTTTATTTTTATTATTTTATTTAAGTTTATATTTAATTTATATTTCTTATATTTTTTATTTATGTTGACTCGCATAAAGTTACTAACTATTTTTAAATATTTTTTATTTCTGTTGACTTGCATAAAGTTACTAACTAACTTGGACACTATATAAATATATGAATCCACAACATAATTTTTATTTTTTATTTTTTTATTTATGTTGGCTAGCATAACTTAACTAAAGTGAGAGGATCTCCTCCTCCAAAGGGAGCTGAGAGCACATGGCTTCTCTTGATTTATATATATATATATAATTTGATATTATTTTGTATTATGGTTAATCTCTTGATTTCTATATAAATATATATATAATTTGATATTATTGTGTAAGAGGCTGATCTCTTCTCTTGATTAAAAAAGAAAAAATTATAATTTAATATTATTTTGTATCATATCAAGGTTAACTCTTCTAATTAAAAAATTATAATTAAAAAAATTAAATTAAATTAATATTATTCAGGGCTAATCTCTTCTAATAAAAAAATATCATTTTGTAGGCTAATCTCTTCTAATAAAAAATATCAAAATTGAAAATAAATAAAACATTGGATGTTAACTCTTCCAATTAAAAAAAAATTAAATTTATAGTATTTTGTACCATATTCAGGGCTAATCTCTTCTAATAAAAAAATATCAAAATTAAAGATAAATAAAACATTGGATATTATTTTCTATTTGTATCATATGCAGAGCTAATCTCTTCTAATTAAAAATTAAAAAATAAAAAATTGGATATTAATTTGACCCTGTAATCTCTTATAATAAAATAAAATAATTTAAAATTTGGTATTATTTTCTACAGTATACATTAGAATATTATAAAATTTGATATTATTTTCAGACCTAATTTCTTCTAATAAGAAAATAAATAAATAAAATAATTTGCTATTATTTTCTACCATATACATTAAAATATATATAAAATTTGATATTATTTTGTAATATATTTTACTATATTCAGCCTGATTTATTTTGTACTCTATTCAGTCAGGGCTGATCTCTTCTAATAAACAATAAATAAATAAAATAATTTGATATTATTTTGTACCATACATTAGAATATATATAAAATTTTATTTTTTTGGTAAATAAATAAAATAACTTGATATTATTTTGTACCATATATTAGAATATATATAAAATTTGATTTTCTTGGTAAATAAAATAATTTGATATTATTTTGTACTATAGTCAAGTTGATTTCCTGATTTCTTTCGTACCATATTCAAGGCTAATATATTTTAATAAAAATATCTTCTAATAAAAAATAAATAAATAAAATACTTTGATATTATCTTGTACTATATTCAAGTTAATTTCTTTTGTACCATACTCGGGGCTAATATCTTCTAATAAAAATACTCGGGGTTAATTTGATATTATTTTGTACTATATTCAGGGTGATTTTTTCAAGCGAAAAATATATATATATATATATATAAAGATATAATTTGATATTATTTTGTACCATATTCAGGGTGATTTCTTCAAGCGATATATATAATAAGATATTAGTTGGGCTAATATCTTCTAATAAAATATATTTTGATATTATTTTGAAAAAGAAAAATGACGCTCTTTGAAATAGAAATTTATTTCAGAGAATTTGAAAAAGAAAATTGACAGTCTTTGAAATAGAAATAATAATTTTAATAAAAAATAAAAAATTGAACCATTTTGAAATAGAAGATTGACGCTCTTTTGAAATAGAAATTTAAGAGAATTTGAAAAAGAAAATTGACGCTCATTGAAATAGAAATGGATTAGAAAATTATCGATACATTAAATTTTGAAGAAATGAGATTCAACCGTAACCACACATTATGAGATTCAATAGTCCATATATACAATAATTAAAAAACACAATAAAATAATAGTCCGAGGGCTTGGAATTGATGATTACATATGATTAAATATGATAATTTTTTAACCATGCACGATTTGCAGTGATCTTTACAAGATTTTCAAATGGTGAGAAATCCGGAAATATGGAGAGATTAGATTTTATATCATTTTGTGAAGAATTTGGATTACCGATTTCTGTTATTTTGGACATTTTAGCAATGATTTGGAGAACGGATTTTGGGTAATTTTGAACATTTTTAGTAATGGTTAGGTATTTTTCATTTTTGTCCATATTTTATTATATCAACAGATTGGAAGGACTCGATATTAAATAATTATATGAGCCTGAGTGGTGGGAGATTGGATCTGACTTTGTCGATGTAGCAGTCCTGCAGAGGAAGCTCTTGTGGCTTCCACGCTCGCCCATCTTCCTCCGGCCTGGATTCCATAGATGCTAAACTTTGTCAAGAGAGCAGCAGACACGAGAGTCCAGATCATGTCAGACACGAGAGTACAGATCATGTTTGTGGCTTCAAGATTGAAATCCCTTGGATTGAGTGAGAAAGGCCTGATAGGGTAGTTCACTCGAATTTGGTCTTCCCCAAAAACTATGGATACATGGATAAACAAGAACTAGATGCCCTTGGTCTTTGGGGGCTTGCAACATTGCTTCCGTGGAATGGGATTCTTCACCTTCTTATTTGAAAACAAATTTGAAAACAAAGAAGAAAGAGATTTCATCTTCAGGATCGGGCCTTAGTTCATGGGTCCCCGTGGCTTATACTTAAATCGTTGGAGTTCATCTTTCGATCCAGAAAAATATGTGCCATCAGTGATCCCGATATGGGTTCGTCTACCCCACCTTCCTTTGCATTGCTGGAATGATGAAACTCTGCAATCAATCGGGAACTCCCTCGACAATTACATCGAAAAAACATAACCAAAGGGCCCTTTGTTTTCCTATGCAAGGATCTGCGTGGAAGTAGATCTGGAAAAATGGCTGCCAGAAGTTGTAAACATGTACATGGATGGATGGGAACATATGCAAAAAGTAGATTATAGGTAGTTACCCTTTAAGTGTAAGAAGTGCCATGAATATGGTCACTTTGTCAAAAATTGCCTAAAAGTAGCTCAAGAAATTCTAGAAAAAAAACAAGAGGAAGGATGGCTGCAAGTTAAAAGGGAAAGAATGATGCCTTCACCATTCCCATTATCAAGTGGATCGCAACAAACGACAAGCAAGCAAAAACCTCAAAAAGGAAAATAAGCTTCGACTAACTTATTAGAGGAAATTTGGGGTCTAAAATGGACCTTATAAAAAACTGTGCCATGGATGAGCTGGATTGAGTTGAATTTTTAAACCAATAGAATTTCAATATCTTTGGTCAACCATTATGGTTGAGTTGGACACATAATGCTTATGTGTCATATTTTTATTTGACAATAGCTAACTCCATATAACCTCACATTGGTTAAGTTCTTGAAAAGATCACCTCGAAATAAGATAAATAAACTTTAACTAATAAATATATAATATTTTATTTAATCACTACTTCCAACTCCTCTAAAACATAACCTTCGCATTAATTAAAATTGTAGTGGAAGCATTTTGAAATACTAAAAACATTTATTCATCAATTTTTTAAAAAGAAAACTAAATAATATTTAATTTTAAATAGACCTATCTTGAAATACTAAATAAAAGATATTTAGTATTTTTAATATTATTAAATAATATTTAAAAAATAAATATATTTAATTATTACATCCAAAAATAAATAAAACATTTAAATACTAACAAAATAAAAAATAAAAACTGTTACTAAAATTATAATAAAATTTGATTTTGCTTTTTTTCTCTCTTACCTACCTAACCATTAAACCACAATTATTTTTTATATTAATATAAAAATAATATGAATATACATAGTTTATTGTTTTTTATTTTATGTGATGTAATATTTTTTATATGAATTAATATAAAATTATTTAAAAAATTAATAGTGATTTTTATTATTATTTTAATACTATTGTAATTATATTTTTCATTATAAATGAATATATTTGAGTTTTACATTTATTAAATATATAAAAAGTAGTGGTCTACTCATTTAAAAATAATAATAATATAAAATTCAAAAGTTTTCTATCATTTATTATGTGTGCACAAGAATCTAAATATTTCATTAATATTTTTGACCAATATCTCTTAACTCTACATTAACTCAATATAGTTGTCAACTACCATTAATGAGACCATTTAGGTTGACTTTCATTAGATTTTCATTAGATTTAATCTAACATGGCATATTTGTAATGTGATGTGGCTTTTTTTATTATTTTCCTTAAGAGGCCCATTTTAGACCCCAAATTTCCTCTAATCAATCAATTCCAGAAACTGCATATGGAAGATGGAGAGACTCCATCATTGAAAATCAAATCAGTAGAAGCAGAGGAAGAAGAGAGCCCAACAACTACTAGTCTTCTCCCACCATCTCCCACAAATGAAAGGCATGAGGGTGAGTGCACAAAGTTGAGGGACCTTTTAGATGCAATGGTGGAGTGAAGTCAATCACTCTTGATCCATAAAAAAGAAAACATCTCAAGCAACCCCGAACCTGCCAAGTCTAGTCCCAAGGCTGCCAACAGGTGTGACAAGTAGGATAGTAGAGCAAATCGCGTCTCTGTTTTATTGAATCAAATCGTGCCTTCGTTTTAGTGAACAAAATCGCGCCTCAGTTTTGGAAAACTTGTTTTTTTATTTAAAATGGGTTGAGCCCGTCATTTTCGTCACATCGCAGCGCTGTTGGAGTTGAACGGAGCATAACGCGAGTGGGTGAACGTGATTTGGGTGTGCCAAAGCCATCCACCTCCACCTTTGGATCAACCTCCTATTTGTGAGGTATTTTCCTCATTTCTTCTCATTATTTTTTTCCTAAATTCATTAATTTGTCTGCCCTAATTTGAAAAATTAAACCAAAATTAATTTAATTTATGGCCAATGGAAACCAAAACCCCAATTTAATCATAAAAATCAAATAATTTTGATTATTTACCAAAATTCATACCCAAAATTCACATGCCCAATGGAAACCAAAACCCCAATTAACTCATAAAAACAAATCAATTTCACTATTTCCATATGCATATTCACAAGCATCCTTATGAATCCATACCAAAATTCACAAATATGCAAAGTTTGTCCAACACATTGCAAGTTTGCATAAGTAATTTGCATTCCCAATGTAAACCAAAACTCCAATTAAATCATAAAAAACAAACGTACTTCACTATTTGCATATATGCATATTCGTAAGCATCATTGTGAATCCAAACCAAAATTAACAAATATGTGAAGTTTGTCAATTATATTGCAAGCTTGCATACAACTAAAAAAAATCAAGTAGAATTCATGTATTCCCTAAAATACATAAACAAACATGGTAAATCCCTTGCCTCTATCCGAAATATCGAAGTTGGTCGTCCAAGAACATCAATAAACACATTATAGTTTTGATGAGACTTCCTAATCCAAGTGTTAAAATAAGGTATAGAAGCTTCCCATGCTTTTGACAAATATTTCCTCTTAACTGAATGGTACTTTTTGGTTAAGGTCAAGACAACGAAGTTCAACAATAGGCTCTACGAACATGAAGATACATACGTAGGTTGATCTATTTGATTAAACATGCCAATCACATACTATCATACATGATATAATCCAGTGGAAACCTTGCAACCATAAAATCCACTATACACAATTGTGCATTTAAAGTCTCTCATGGGTATATAGAAAGAGGGGATAGAACTAAAATAACATCAAGTGGAATCCATACATGGCCTAAATTACATATAAACAAAGATCTGCTAAATAGACTCTGGAGCAGGGATAATTTTAGGGGTGAAATTTAGCCCGTGGGCTATTTTTAGGGGGTTTTCTTCAAAAAAAGATTCGCCATTTTGCAATTTTCAAAGCCCTGTTTCGCCCAATTTTGATGGGGTAATATTTTTTCACCCTAAAAATCGTCAATTTATTATATAAACGTTATAAACTCCTTGGAAATTAAAATATTTTTTGAAAAATATCGCCAAACATTTTATAGTTGGTGTTTTAAGAATTAGTAAGATTCTCCAACATTTATACACTTTTAAATAAGTATGGTTCCTTAAAATCATCCCTGCTCTGGAGTCCCAAAAACATCACGCTACAACAAATACTTACATATCTAACAAAATCGTTTCCTATACTGGGATTTTATTCATCAATAGCACATTATGCCACCTATTCTAGGGCCTAGTCGTTGTTTCTACCCGTAATTTGGGAGTTGGTCCTACAAGGACATCAATCAACACCTCACAATTTTGATGAAACTTCATAATCCAAGCCTTAAAATATGCTAGAGGAGCTTTGCAATCAACATATGCACATAAGACATTTTATGTACACATGCATATAGAAATTGATACTTGAATTTATGACATAAATTTAAAATGAAAAAATGTTAAATGTTTATTCTTTAATGTAAAATTCAAGATCAATTTTTAAATTTACATAATAGATTTAGTTTATGTTGTTATTTGTCATACATTAATTATACAGTTTTTAGTGTTTAGAGATGTCATTATATCATGTGTTTATATTTCTAATGATATTTTATTTGTATTTATGATTGTAGTGGCTACTATGGATAACAATGTTGAGATGCTCAGGGTTATTGGCCATCTGAGAGAGATTGGTTCTGCTTGGAGGGGTGGAGATGAGCTTCACCACTCCTTGTCATATTAATTGTTGAGTATTGTTGATACGATCGCAAGATCGAATGATGCTTTGTATAGCATCTCATCGTACAGGGAGAGGAAAAGACAACAATACGATGGTGGGTTGAGCTACAATGAGGTAAAGAAGATGAAAATAACAAAATAACACATCTATACATTGTTTAGACTGCCTGGGATGACTGACATTCCGGAGATCACCAGGCCACATATTTCTATTGAGTGGTGCACCTTTCCACCCATTAGAGACCATTGGATGGATAGGTGGTACATGATATTTGACATTCCCCTGGACAACAATAGGAAAGTACCGTTGTACTTCCTTCGAAAGTTGTATGCAGAGTTTGTGATGGGGAAACATGTCAACTATTTTGACATGTTGGACTTCCATGGAGTTGGTAGGGGAATGCCCCAACACCGACCCAATGCTAGGCATAGAGATGCCAATCCACAGATACCTGCACCTCGTTCCTAGTTACTGAGGGTAGACATCCCTCCTGCACATGACATGGTTTCCCAGACACAAGAGGCATTTTTTACTATAGCTGAGATGGTCTCTCGACACACGACCACTATTGACCAGACAACTCTCTCTTCCTCTGCTGGGGTACAACCACTAGCTTCTAGTGGTACAGGAACATCTACAGATGGGGATAGACCAACATCCCATGTGCCTCAGAGAGAGCCACACGTCTTCACATCATGTCGTCAACCCTGTTTTGGTCCTAGACCAAGACATGGTACCTCTACGATGACTGGTGGTCAGGTAAGGACATTGATAAAACTCTATTATTGTTCAATTTTTAATTTTTTTGTACTGTATGTAACATATTAAAAGATTCGTAATATATGCAAAATTTACTCTTGCAGGATATTGATGCCTCTCAAGGGGGTGGTACTGCACCCGGTGTGGTTGTACCCGAGGACCAAACAACCACCATTGAGACAATATTTAAATATTTGTCATTTTGTTAATACATATCATTTTGTTAATGCATGTGTTAGTCTTGATTAATTTGTTAAATTGTCTAATATTTACAATTTTTGAAGTTGCAGAAACGCCACTTAGAACGTGATGTTGGAGACATTGATCTCAACGAAATACTTGGATCTTAGGGGGGTAGTACTGCACCCAGTGTGGTTGTACACGAGGCCCAAACAACCACCATTGAGGTAATATTTAAACATTTGTCATTTTGTTAATACATATCATTTTGTTAATGCATGTGTTAGTCTTGAGTAATTTGTTAAATTGTCTAATATTTACATTTTTTGAAGTTGCAGGAACCCCACTTAGAACGTGATGCTAGAGACATTGATCTCAACGAAATAATCCAAGGTGGAATTTACGATTACTTGAAGAATGTAAGTACATGGTTAATGACTGAATCTTGTTCGAATTATTTAAATTTCTTATTGTACACTCCTTTATAGATTGCTAATATTTATAATTTTTAAACTTGCAGATGTTATCAGCATTTGAAGAGGGGCAAGAAATTGATGGAAGCGGTCTCTCCCATGGGAGAGATATGTCCTAGGCAGGGGTAAGTATATTAGAACATGTTATTTTTTCAGTACATATTATTCCATCCATTCAACTCCATGTCTAAGTATGGTAACACTTTATGACTGCGGACATTATCGCAAATCCCTGCACTGCCTCTTTGGTTTGGATCTCCTCGTAGTCCAAACTTAGATAATGGGGATGTTTACATCAAATTACCTCTTCCTTGAAAAGAGCGCGTGTGAATGAGGATCAACCTACTCATCCCACGGTAATGTACACACTTTCAATGGCAGTTGCTGGTTAGCTTTGAATTCAATTCACAACTAGTTTTTCTTAATGTTATTTTTGCATGTTTACAACATCATGATGTAGAGTCATCCCTGCCAGACCTTAGTGGGGTTGTTGATGCCGTGGTCAATGCTGCATCTACAATAGGGATAAGTCACACTGAGGTACATCTACTTGAATATTTGTAATTGTACATTTCATTTGTATTGTTTATGGACATGCATGATGTCTAACTATTTTATCATTTGGTGAATGTAGCCACACGCTGGTCCATTAGTGCACGCAACTAGGGTTGATGTTCAACCTACTACTCCTCTTCCTACTGAAGAGTCCCAACCTCCTCTCCTAGAAATGGTTTTTTCGGTGAGATGTTCATTTTTTACATAATTGATTAGTACTTTTTCATTCATGTACATGTTGATAATTCTTGAGATAATTGACATATTTTTTTTTATTCATAGAGAAGCCTTCCAAAGAGACTCTCTGAAAGCAGGAGGACACCAGAGGCACCTATACCCTAGAAGGATGTAGTAAGTCTTTTTTTTATGTACAATTGAGTCATATTTTAAATTTTCAAACTTTGTTATTGCTGGACAGTACTAGTTCAATTACCTGATCAAGAAATATTGTCATTAATTTGCAGTCGCTAGAGATGCACAGTGGTCGTCAAGAGAGAAAACAAGCATCAGGGCCTGGGAAAAACAAGAGAAAGCTAGATTTTTGATGTGTTAGTCCAGGACAAATATGTATTTTTATGTACAATACGAAGTTAGAGTATAGGGGCACGATCCATGACAGATGTACTTTTGTTTGCACATGTATATCAAAGATGTTTTTGATACATGTACATTGATAGGCCATAGATGGGCCTTCTATCTTTGTATTATAACTTTCATGATATAAAAAATGTTTCATATCAAGGCTCTTGATATCTTCATGGTTTAGTCTTTTAAGTGTGATTATACACATGTGGCCAAGAATGTTTCTATGTGTAATGTTCCCAATTTTTTATAGATTTTACGATTGCATGGGGATATCAGTTATAAATTTGAGAACAATGCACAATTACAATATTACGTAATGACAAAAATATACAATTCAATTGTTTTTTACCACGATCCAATTACATATACAATGTTAAATTGTATTCACGAAGATGGAACATACCTAATACACATAAGCACCCAGCACAACTAAGCAACTAATCCAACTAAGTGGAATACAAAAGCACCTTACCCACATAACAACCTAACAAACTTTTAAAGGATGCACAGAGTTGACACACCTAAGTGATGCACCTATGTGGTCTACATAAATAAAATTAGTGTTTGGCATGATGTCTTTCATCTAACGAATACATGGGATTCACATCAAACCTAAAAGTATATGAGTATTATAAGGTTGATTCAAAATAATGGTTATGACTATATCCTGCACATTATTTTATTATTTTGTTAATGTACATGGCATTTGATGAATGGCCTCGAGGAACAACTTTGGAAAAGACGAAAATTGCGTGTGATTTTATTATAGTTTAAATTGATTAGAGAAGTACTATTTTGAATCTTGTTTTATAAATTTATCTTTATGGAGTATTATTCGAAACATTCGTAGTGTGAAGATATATATATTTTGTAATAATGGTGTAATAGGTTGGCCACTTGTTTTTAAACATAAACATGTTCCATTACATGGTTACTGACGTAATGGCTATGTCTCCTCCTGCATTTCATTGTACAGATGCTCACATCTCTTGGATGACCAAGCTAAATTAATATGGGAAAAAACCTTCTTTCGAATTTCCAGTCTCACGAATGATATTCAAGATCCTAATATCAATTCACCTCCACATAAAGATTGAAAACTCCTTTCGCCTTGATTAAAACAAAAAAAAAGAATATTTCTTGCTTGAAAATGATGGGAAATAAGTTAAGTTTAACACCTCACAACAGGTAACCGAATTCTCAACAGCAACACATGGAATAATAGTTTCAAACAATTATTTTTTCAAGAGGGAAAGATCTACAATCACCTTCAAGCTGACCTCTATGTGCAAAAATTTCACATTCACTAACTCAGCAAAACCCTAGTTTCCAAAATTGAAAAAAACAATGATCCCTTGTCCATGGACCCAAAGTAGAGGGCCACCCTAGCACTATCTCGATGTCCTGAATCCAACGGAGCTGACAGTTCGTCGATTCGAGCAACGACCATCATTCTATCACATGTTCAATTCCACATCCTACAGGATTTCAGGGACACTTGTTGAATCCCTACCCGGGGAATAGAACGGAAACCGTGCATCAAAACGGGCTTCCGGTGGGTCATGCAAGCGTGTTTAGGCAGGTTCCATGTGGGAACGCTAGCCACACATTCACGACCTAGAAATTTCCAAAGCTGACCCCCATGTGCAAAAATGGGACATTCACTTACTGAGCAAAAACCTGGTTCCCAAAATTGACCGAAAAAATGATCCCTTGTCCATGGACCCAGAGTAGAGGGCCACCCCTAGCACTATCCTAATGTCCTGAATCCAATTGAGTCGACAACTTTTTGATCCGAGCAACGACCATCATTTTATCGCACATTGAATCCCACCTCCTACAGGCTTTCAGGGACACATGTTGAATCCCTACTCGGGGCATAGAACAGAAACCATGCATCAAAACGGGATTTTGGTAGGTCATGCAAGCGTGTTTAGGCATGTTCCATGTGGGAATTCTAGCCACACATTCATGGTTGAGCAATATGTGAAGTTGACCCCCATGCGCAAAAATTTGACATTCCCTTTCTGAGCAAAACCCTACTTTCCAAAATTGACCAAAAAAATGATCCCTTGTCCATGGAACCATATTAGAGGGACACCCTAGCACTATACAGATGTCTTGAATCCAACAGAGCCGACAGTTCATCGATCTAAGAAACGACCATCATTCTATCGCATGTTGAATCCCACCTCCTACGGGATTTCTAGGACACATGTTGAATCCCTACCCAGGGCATAGAATGGAAACCGTGCATCAAAATGGGCTTCTGGTGGGTCATGCAAGTGTGTTTAGGCAGGTTCCATGTGAGAATGCTAGCCACATGTTCGTGGCCGAGGAATTTGCAAAGCTGACCTATATGTGCAAAAATTGGACATTCACTTACTAAGCAAATCCCTAGTTTCCAAAATTGACCAAAAAAATGATCGCTTGTCAATTGACCTAGAGTAGAGGGCCACACCTAGCACTATCTCGATGTCCTGAATCCAACAAAGTTGACGGATTGTCGATATGAGAAACAACCATCATTTTATCGCATGTTGAATCCCACCTCCTACAGGCTTTTAGGGACACCTGTTGAATCCCTACTCGGGGCATAAAATGGAAATCATGCATCAAAACGGGCTTTTGGTAGGTCATGCAAGCATGTTTAGTCATGTTCCATGTGAAAAATCTAGCCACACGTTCATGGTCGAGCAATATCCGAAGTTAACCCCTATGTGCAAAAATTTCACATTCACTTACTAAGCAAAACCCTAGTTTCCAAAATTGACCAAAAAAAATGATCCCTTATCCATGGACCTAGAGTAGAGGGTCACCCTAGCACTATCTGGATCTCCTAAATCTAACGGAGTCGATGATTTGTCGATCCGAGCAACGACCGCCATTTTATCACACATTGAATCCCACCTCCTATAGGTTTTCAGGGACACCTGTTGAATCCCTACCTGGGGCATAGAATGAAAACCGTGCATCAAAATAGGTTTCCGGTGGGTCATGCAAGCATGTTTAGGTAGGTTCCATGTGGGAACACTAGCCACATGTTCACGGTCGACGAATTTGCAAATCTGACCCCTATGTGCAAAAATTGGACATTCACTTACTGAGCAAAACCGTAGTTTCCAAAATTGACCGAAAAAATGATCCCTTGTCCATGGACCTAGAGTAGAGGGACACCCCTAGCACTATCCCAATGTCCTAAATCCAATGGAGTAAATGATTCATCGATCCGAGCAATGACCATCATTTTATCGCACGTTGAATCCGGCACCTCCTACAGGATTTCAGGGACACTTGTTGAATCCCTACTCCGAGCATAGAATGGAACCATGCATCAAAATGGGCTTCTAATAGGTCATGCAAGCGTGTTCAAGCAGGTTTCATGTGGGAACGATAGTCACACGTTCACGGCCGAGCAATATGCGAAGTTGACCCTCGTGTGCAAAAATTTGACATTCCCTTACTAAGCAAAACCCTAGTTTCAAAACTTGACCAAAACAATGATCCCTTGGACATGGAACCGGATTAGAGGGCCACCCCTAGCACTATACCGATGTCCTGAATCTAATGGAGTCGACGGTTCGTCGATCCGAGAAACGATCATCATTCTATCGCATGTTGAATCCCACCTCCTATAGGCTTTCAGCGACACTTGTTGAATCCCTAATCGGGGAATAAAATGGAAACCATGCATCAATTTTTTTTCTTCGATGGGTCATGGAAGTGTGTTTAGGCAGGGTCCATGTGGGAACGCTAGCCACATGTTCATGGTAGAGCAATATGCGAAGTTGACCCCCAAACTATGGTTTCTAGGGTTAAGAATGCAAAATATGGTTTACGGTGCAAACTTGACTTAATAGGATTGGCTATAGGGATTGTAAGCTAGGATTGACAATGGTTATTAGGCTAGGATTACCACTCCTCAACATCATGGCTCCCGTGGAGAAACAAATTATCAGATTCAAGGAGATGTGCTTATAGGATCAACTTCGAGATTCACTCCAAATACAATAGACATATCCTAGATAGAGTGGTAGATATGGTCTTGGGATATAAGGCATGAGTCATGTAAGTATCAATATAATACAACAAATCCATGATGAAGCTCACGTGCAAGTTATCAAGTTGTATAAGTCTATTGAATTTATCAATATATTAAGCGCTCAATCTATAAAACTGTAAATAATCAATGAGACCATGAAACCAAAATATATGACTACCACATACCTGACTACCTACCTGTGGTCATTCGACTAGACCATCGAGATCATCTCTAATAGAAATGGTATCCTTTAGCCTCTCGTGCTCGGAGTAAGGAAACAAGTATCATGACTTTGATGAGTTCTTGTTTGGCATTGTTTGGAGATGGAGGTTTGTGCCAATAACTAAGTTTGTATAATGGTATACAATTTGACCTGGTCTATAATCTTCAAATACATAACCTTTTTTCTTTTTTGCATGGGAAACCTATGTCAAATAATCATTGACCCAATTGGAAAATCATTGCCCTAGGAGTCGCTTAATAAGACAATGAGGGTCTGCTTCCCATCCAAGAAACGTGCCAGCCAGTAGTCAGTGTGCCATTCATTGTCTCTCAGGGAAACCACTGCATATATGTGCCCTACATAAAATAAAGTGTAGACTTAGGAGTCAGCTAACTAAACACAACTAGTCATCAAACATTTCAAAGATATCAACATAATAATCGAACCTGGTTATATGAGATTTGAAGTGTGGTCGTAGTCATGTGAAATACTGGACTGGCCCTCCTCCAACTGACATAATTTTGCAGTTATTTGTCGACCATTGGGGAGTGATACACGATCCTAGATTTCAACCCAATCTTGTGGATTCATAGTTGTCCCATTCACCACTGCTACATGGATAACAAAAACAAGAGAGTTTCCTTGTCCACATTTAAACTATAGCATTGTATAACATCCTAACTGAATGGAATACACGAGTTCCTTGGACGGTCTTGCACTCATATAGGTGTGATCGATCTACATCGACCACATCCCAAAAGTATAAATGTACATGTGATTTTTGAGATGATTGGTCTTCTTTCCTTCTAGCTCCTTGCCCCATCACTGAAGAACACTATGCAATAATGGTCTTTGCATCTCAGATGAGCGAAATTGTTGTGAATTTCATCTCTTGCCTATGTAATGCAGTCTTGATGCATGCCCCTGCTCCATCATGTTCCCCTTTTCCATGTTCGGTCTCAAAATAGTTCCAAATATGCGGCACCTTGTGCCTGTTGTGGAGAATACACAACCATTGGAAGACACGGGAATTTTTCTTGTGTTTCTTGGTTTGTTTCTTGTGTTTCTTGCTCAATTGTGTCTACACACTCCACCACAATGACCAAGTTAATGTTGCCTCTGCTAGCTCCTCAATTGCAAGAAAAACAATGGTGGAGATGCTCTATGTTGGTCCTTGCTCAATTAATGGATTCTTTCTTGCTCAATTAATTCTTTATTTCTTGTTCCTCAATGTATACCATGCTCCAAGCAATACTTAGAAACTTGTGGTGGAGATGCTTGATGTCAAAAACAATTTTGTGTGGTAATATGGTGAAGAAGAGAATGTTCACACGTTGTCTATAACCTGAAATTGCGCACGGACTGTCAAACCTGTGTGAAATGTGTTAGAGTGTTTCTCAGATAGGGACTGCTATTGTTTATACTGAACTAAACCTGCACGTGTTATTGTTAACTAAAATGGGGGCACATTTTGGACACATAAAATGGGGGAGCGTTTTACTCTAATAGAATTTTGGAGCATTTAAGAATTTAATTGCACGGCTAAGGGATCATTCAAGGTTTAGGGGGAATTAACAAGCACTCCCTTATTCTTTGTGCCTTAACACCCCCTCTCTCTTCAACCTAACTATATTCTTTTACAACCCAAGGGTTTTGTGTGTGAGAAAAAGATAGGTTAAGGGGTGTTAGTAATAAGGGGTTACATAGGCATGTGTGTGTGTGTGTCAGAGAGATAGGTTAGGGGGTGCTAGTGGTAAGGTCTGACATAGGGATTTGTGTGTGCGCGCTAGAGAGATAGGTTAGGTGGTGCTAGTGTTAAGGGGAGACATAGGTAGCACCTTTCATCAGAAACCTCATTCTAAGAAGAATTGCCCCCAATGGATAAACTCTATGATATTGGTAATGAATCAGTTATTGGACTCCAAACTAACAGATACTGATGAAGAGGAAGAAAAAAATAATTAATCCACAAGAAAACAAGAGGAATATGCTTTAGTTTTATGGGATTGTGTCTCAATGTTTGATATGTCGAAAGAAGGTTCTTTGAAACGAGAGGAGATATCAGAAACCAATGTGACAACAAGAAGTTAAGGTTTGGTAAAAGAAGACAAGTCAATACTTCCAAAAATTAAGAGACTTCAAGAAAATATGAATAAAGTACCGAAGAACACCACAGTTGATAAAATACCTAAATTTACTATTACAAGTCAAGATCCGAAGAAAATTAGCATGCCTATTAAGCCTGTTGAAGACAAGATTGATAATGTCAAGAAAAATCTCAAAGAACCTGAGATGGGGTATAATATTGTGGAAGATATTAAAAAAACTAAGGCAAATATCTCACTGTTTGAAATGTGTAATGTGCCTTAGCAGAAAGAAAATTTGTTAAAAGCACTTGAAGTACGAAAGGAAGAGCTTCCCACTGACAACCAACCCGAAGAGGAAGAAATTGGTGAAGCAAGTGTGGGAGGTAAGTCTATGTTTAAAACCCCACCATTTCTCCTAACTTTTGAGATTTTCAACCATAATGTGCACAACTGTTTAGTAGACTCAGGGGCATCAGTCAATGTTATGCCACTTTTAGTCTGCAAGAAGATAAATGGACAATCTAAACCATTTACCTGGCAGGTTATTCAGTTAGACAGGACAGCTGTAAAGGTAATTGGGGAAATGGAAGATGTTCTGATTCACTTATCTTCAAATGAAAAGGTATGTGAGTACATCGATATTGTAGTGGCAGACATACCTGATGCTTATGGACTTGTTTTGAGTCGAGATTGGTTAGCAAGGATAAATGGATATTTTGCATCAGATTGGTCACATCTGTGGTTGCCTCATAAGGGAAGTCCCAATCAGATAAAAGTATTAAGGGAGCCTCAGATGAAGTACAATGTTACTCAACTGGAGGAAAAAAATGAACCAGTGAATTCTGTGTTGGGAAATTACTTTATCGAACTAGAACCGAAAAATTACCAAGCTGAAGAAGCCAACAACATATCTGACACCCAGCCCGATCTCCTTCGATTTTCATGGGCTGATGAGATTGACTGTAAAATAGTAGATTTAGTTTCAGACGTAGTTTTTAATTCAAGTTTCGTAGAACTAGATAATGGGTAGGCCTTTTTCAATTTGTAGTCAAGCCTAGCCCCTCAACTTATAAGTTGCCAGATTTACAAGGGTGGGCAAAGAACTGACCAGTTAATGGTTTAGTTCTCAAACTTTATTTTCTTGATTATCTTGTACATAAATAAATTGATTGCTTGGTTTTGTTTTGATCTATTTATTTTTGTTTCTTTTTAGTTAGGGTTTGATTGATTTTAATAAAGAAGCAAACTTTTGGTTGCATGGAGTTCATCAAAATTATGGATTAACTAAAATCCTTGATTATAAGACTGTGTACTATTGATTTATTAGAAAGAACTTCTTCTAGTTTAGCAGTTTTCCTAATGGCTATGAACACATTGAAGTCCTACTTAATCCTTGTAAAATAACTCAGGGTCAAAAGGTCTGGAATACTATTTCGAGGCTCCATCCATCTCACATTTAAAATGTCTTAGGGGGTGATAGCAAATACCCATGGAGAGGAAGCAAGGTAAACAGTATATTATATTTAAAAGATCCCATGCCAAGAATTGAAATCCAAAAGGTAAATAAGAGTCAAAATCTCCTAAGAAAGCAATATGTATCAAAACAAAGTACTGAACCATATGAGTACAAAATTGCCAAAGTTCTTCTTCATCCGTGAGCTGAAAATTAAATACATCTCTCACACAAAAGGACACTATGGATAGAGGAGCCTGAATAAAAATTTCGAAAAGAAAGGCATGCAGGAGGACTCAGAAAGGACAAAATTCCAGAATCACAAAAGTGCTAAATGGCAATGTGGGAATGAGGAACAAACGAATATTTCTATTTACCATATGTTACAATCCTGTGGTGTCCAAGCTGGGAGCTACCCAAAGATAGAGCTAAAAAATGAAATTCATATCCCTGGCCTCAAAAGATTTATCTAGACTTTGAAATTTTGGTTTCAATTTTCCCTAAATTGGACTATCATCAATGATTAAAAGTACATACATCTGCCATTTGGAAAATCTAGATATCTAGAATAATTCAACATGTTGGTATTTATTGTCAAACAGTCTGTTACTCAAAGAAGAAGTTGTCCAGAGATATGTGTTCACCAGGTAGTCGCCAATTGTTGTAGCTGGAACCTTTTTTCCCAAAATTTTCTAAAATTTTGGACCCTCCTTTCAATTTTATCTAGCATAGGATTTTTTGGTTTCCTGAACTCTGTTTTTCCTTTGCTACAAATTTGGATTTTTTGAGGCCAATGCTTCTGACTGTGGAGTTTGTTTATTTTCAGAGCTTAACATTTTCTCTCCCGATGATTTTGTTTTATCACTATCAGAAGTTTATTGAAGATTGAGTTGGGGATTTAGGTCTCTATGCCGCCACTATTTCGAAGGTGAAACGAACTAATTTTACCGCCGCCCAGCCGAAAGTCTTTTGAGCGCTTAACGTTTTAATTTTTCAATGACTTGGTTTTTTTTTATCGTTGTCGGAGGTGAATCGAAGAAGGAATTGGGGAATTAGTACTCTATGCCGTCGATGGACAGTTCTTATTCTCGCCGATCGGTGGCCTTCTGCTCCTTGTGGTTTTACTATTTAAACCTTTGACTGTTGATGATTTTATTTCGCTTTATCGCTATCGAAGCGATTTTTGACAATTGATCGGAGGGCTAGTCCTTTGTGTTGCTGACATGGTGGCAACGTTAAGCTTTGAGTTGCCGATACATAGTCATTAAAGCTCCCGATCGCTAACGGTTTTGTGATCCACGGAACCCATAGACAGTTTGATATCTGCCATTATGGCGGTCGATCACACTATCTTTCCAATCTTTAGCACTTAGTGGTTCTGATCGCCGATGATTTTTTGTTATCACGGAACCCATAGTTTGTCTACTTCCTGCAGTTGCAGCTGCATAGTGAACTATCCACCTGATGCATTAGTGGTTCTGATCTCCGACACTTAACTATCGGCGGTTTTTAGTGTTTAGGAATGCCGACACTACGGAAGTGTTGAGGTTTAAATCGCTGACGCATAGTGCTTAGAGTTTTCGATGCTGACAGTTTTTATTTGACCACGGAACCCGTAGTTTGTATGTCTTCCACCGTTGCGGTGCCTAGTGATTTCGTCCACCGATAAGGTTTCTTCCCATCGATTTTGTGTGATTTTACCCTATTTCATGGGATGGGGGAGGTTTTCCGTGGGTTTTGGTCGAGTCAGGGTTTTTTCCGAGATGAAGACCACAGTCAGGGTTTGGTGTTTTGAGGATTGGCGATTACAATGATGTGGTTCATGCTTTTATCAGAGGAGTTTGAGTTAGTTCAAATGCAACCTGGATTCAGATGAAGAGTCTTTTTTTATCAGGGTTCTCATTTTGGTTACAGATAGGGGTTTAAGCACAAACTTGCAGGATTTTCTTTGCTTTGCCATTCTTTCTATTCATGCATTTATACGGTGTATAGTTTATTTTACAAAATGCATATGGTGGAGGTAAATATACTGATACGGTTTTTTGTTATGTTTATGACAGGGTGATTGCTGCTGCAAAGAAGATATTTCTAAAAGACAAAGCAAAAGAGAGGTGGTTGAATGAGGCAACAAGGAAGGAAGAGCCTGAAGAATGTAGAAGCAGAGATAGAGAAAAGAAGAAGAAAGTGAAGTTCTAATATCAACAGGATCTAAAAAATACCAATGGATTACTGAGCATAATCAATAGCAGCAGAGGCCCAGGCTTGGAAAAAGTTCGTCAGCAACCAAGATGGTCCCTCTTTATAAAGTGCTTTTAAATTTTAATTTATATGTAGCATATTGTATAAATTATGAGCACTTACTAAAAGACAAAATTTTGGGATTGAACGGTTGGGGGAGCCCAAAGGTCATCGAGGGGCAGCCCAAAGGTTTTTTTTTTTGTATAAATAAAGGAGAGCTTAGATAGAGAAGGGAATTTTTCTTAGATCAATTGTGAGAGTACATTGTAAGAAGAACTATTTCCTTTTGCAATAGAGAATTACAATTTTTCTGCTGGAGAAAGCTTGGTGGAATGTTTCAAATGCTTTGCTATGGATCAGTTGAATGTGAACTATTTTATTTTCAGCTTATGTCCATTAACTATGAGATCGTTCTAACTCATTGCATTTCTGCTTATGTTATGAATGTCTTATAATTTATTCTGTGAAATTTCCACTGTGAGTAATGAAGGTTGTCATAAACAATGAGATATATTGTTGTTCATATATCTATTAATGTTCATGTGTTCTGAAATTAGTAACAGCTATCTGTGATTTTTCTTAAAGCATGCGCAGAAATACATTACTCATTGATAACTAATAATTTTTCTCCCTAGGGATAGGTTAGGTAGTTAGTTTTAGGTTCTTGTTGTGTGTGATTTAGATGCGAGAGAGTTAAGATGAGAGGTAAGAACCTGCGCATCACATTGTGGCACTCCTTGTCATCTCTATCAATCTACATTTTTAGATAGGCACTTGTACATCATACTTAAACACAAAAAACTAAAAATATACTCGGTGGAGCGGGCCGTAACCAGTAAAACCTTTTAATTTGTTACTTGACCTACGGTAGCCGGACGAGTTCCCCATACCAAACAATAACGGGCTAGTTGGGAACGTTATTGGGGCGAATCCCTAACTGATGTTACCTGCGATTTTTCAGGCCTCAACAGTTGTGTTATGCCTTGTAGGACTTCTCAAACTCAAGGTTATTATACACATGATCTTACGTGTTACAAACTATTACAACATATAGGAAAAATAAAAATAAAATTTAAACACTTTCTTGTATGGACAATTTTTAGGGTATAATTTAGTTTATGGAATATTTTTTCATGTTTTTCTTAAAAGGATTTGTCAATTTTCATTTTTTATAATATAATATGATTTACGCAATTTACAAAGGATACAAGTATTTTACTCTAAACATTGTTAAAATTGTCCAAAAATAATATAAAATCCTTAGAAATTAGAAAATTGAAATTTGTGAAACATTTTATAGTTTTATATTTATATTATACCTTACTTTGTTAGTTTGATGAAAATATTTGTAATATACCTTGTAAAAAAATATTATAAATTACTACAAGAATATAATTTCATTCAACATTAATAATGAATAAATTAATGATATTTTGTTTAATTGAAAATTTTAAAAATATATGTTTTAACAATCATTAATTTTTGAAAAGCTCCTATTATCTATTATTTAAAATGAAAAAAATGCTAAAAATAATATTAATAGGATGAGAGATGTTTTCTACAACCTTTTACGAGGGAGAAATATAGGTTTGTTATGTTAAGCCATCCTTTAAGAGTGTGTACGTGTATTCCTAAAGCGCACATGCGTTAGGAACACACACACTTATGAAGTGCACACACACTTTCTTGTTTATTTATTTTTTAATATGTTGTGGTCATTTTGGTCAGTCTATTTTCCCCATAGATCGGACCATGCATTTTAGAGAAAGTTGAACAAAATATTAGTAGAATTTAAGTGCTCGAGGAGTGAATCAACCACACAGGGGACCAATGGCTTCATCTTTGTTGGATTCTACATTAGTATTTTAATTTTTAAGTCATTTTTGTTTACAAATGAAACAAACAACTAAACCTAAAATTGATAACTAAACCTTTTTTCATCAAATTGTAGTAAAACTAATTATAATGGACCTCAAATACAACCCAAACAAATAACCACCACATCAAGATGCGCCCAACCCAAATCTTGAACTACCAAATGTTAACAAGGAAATCGATTTGGATTTGAGATCAATTAGAACCCTTAGTAATGAGGCATGAAATACTTGAAATCCCACCTGATTGTCACAATACACTTTGCTAGAGGTAATTATATATTCCATTACAATTTATCAAGAACAATTAACTAATATGTCTAACCATAGGGCTAGAATGTTTGAATACAACAAGACTAGTCTAAGCAAAGACCAAGTTAGAGACCCAAACATCACCAAACAACAATTGATGATGTTGTTTATTGACCCGAGAATCATATTACATCCACCAGTGACAAAGAAACACATTTGTATGGAATGGCGCACCTTCCAACCATTTAGATACCATTAGATGGAAAGGTGGTTTATGTTATTTGAAAAACCTTCCTGCAATAATAGGGAGGCATCTCTTTATTTCCTTAGGAAATGATGGGTAGAGTTTGTGTTATATCACCATGCCAACCATTTTAACATTAGTGAATTTTAAGGTGTTGATCGTATTAATTTGAGCACATAGATCTGTGGACAAACACACAACTCAAAAAATAGATCACATAATTTACTCAGCAATTGAAGAATGAAACAGTGCAAAAATGGCTTGCAGCTGTGAATGCTTTCATTAATAAAAAAGTAATGAGATAATAATTACAATGAAGTACAATGGATTTAATAGCCACATGAAATTCGAATCCACATGAGGAAATTCAAATTGATAGACTCTACTTGACTATAGGTAACTAAGACCTTGTCTAAATCACTATCGGAGGACTCAATAATTAACTGACCTTGTATAAACCATAACCGGAGTTTATCAGAGTTCTAAAACACAACTCAAGTGTTACATTCAGTGTTAACTAAAGCTAACTGACTGTGGTAGGTGAGAAATGCGCCCCTCCTGGAGTGCAGTCATGTAAACCTAGTGCTAACTGAATGTAGAGGACTAGAACTGAATGTAACTGACTCCTAACTTAGCTTGACTAGTCATCAACTGAACTGAACTGACCTTGGTTGGTTTCGGCACTCCCAGTGGCTCCTAAACTGATGCAATCAAGTGCAATCAGTGGCAGTAAGCCTCAATTAGTGTTCCCCACACTTTAGTAACTGAAACATGTGCCCCAATTAGGCCAAGTGGACCCAATGGTGCCAATGACTAAAAATAGACTGGATGGACTCCTAATTTAGACATGACTCCTGATTTAGACATATGATCAAATTGGACGAGGGAGGATTAATTATCCTAACAGATCGTGGGTCTACACAAGATAAATAAAATGATAGGTGTAACTGATTTCTAGGTTTGCATGATCCTCCTAGGAAAAGGCCTATTCCTCCCCCCCCTCCTTCCCCTTCCAACATCCATCGATAGGGGAGAGAATTAAATAGGCCCAAGAGTCCCTATCCCTTATGAATCATACATTGGTGCAATAGTATATGTTTCATATAATTATCCCACAAGAAGTGCGCTTCAGATGATGTTGGGGGAGGAGTTGGTACTTTGTAGTTTCATAGCATTATCTAGTTTCATAGCATTATCCTGCAAGGAGTGGGCTTTAGGTGTTGTTGGGGTAGGATTTGGGACTTTATCCCCTACAATAGGGTTTTTCCAATAGAGGCAACATGGAGCCTCATAAATCTTCGAGCTATGGAATATTTGTTATGTGAAAATGGAGGCTAGTAAATCGAAGTCTTTTATGCAAGAGGTTAGTATGTTGACAATCTCTTTTTTCTTCATTAATTATGTATATTATTATATTTTCTCATTATATATATAATTATATGATGTTTTCAATTGCTACACATAGACAGTACACTTTCCACACGATGTGATGCATCAATGTCAAGTTATTCCACTAATGAAGTTGTTGCAACAACTCTCCCCTTTGGTTTACCACACATCAAGGTATGGTAGAGTGAGTGGTTCATGAATTAAAATTATCCTTCCTTGTAAACTTTGTTATAGGGTTTCAATATGTATTCCATATGATTTTAATTTGAATGTGATTTTAGACTGTGGTTAATAATTTCCTTCATTTAATGTTTCTACAAGTTGTGTAACCATACATCAATGAACCTTATCCACCTGGGTGTTGGTTTTGGAGCTTGATCTTCCCGATTCAAAGATATTATTTCAGCCATGTTTGGATCCCATCACATGACAGGGAGGTTTGGGGGGATTTCCTCCCCACTATAGTTGTTTGGGGGATCTAGAGGGGGGAATGACTATTTTGGAAGCTCCCTTAGTGGGGGTTCAGGGGTAGTGCCCTTGTAGCGAAAATTTAAAAAAATGCCTTGTAAAATGTTGTAATTTCAGAGTCATGACTTGGTCAATAATGGGTGATTTACGGGCCCATGGTATTCCCCTTATAGAAGGAAGGAATTGTAATATGGTTGGGTATTGTATTGTAACATTGTAAAACAATCCCTATGATTGTGTGAGAGAGACTGTGAGGGAGTGAAGAGGAAGTGCAGCGGGGTTGCTACAGGTTGTATCCTTTCATTTTGCTAGATGGAATAAAATAAAGGACCGACAATTTCTGTGTGGACATAGCCCATCTTGGGTGAACCACATTATATCCATCTCTATCTTATAATGTGTTTTAATATTTGCATCTTGTTTATTTTTTATTGTTATTGCTTTGCGATCATGTTTTCTAACACCGAGATGGATGCATCACCACCTTTTGAGGCATCATGCGTGAAGTTAAATCTTGTCTAAATGAGGCATCATGTGTGAAGTTAAATATTTTCTAAATGATATTTTTGTTATCTTATTTTGGTTAACTAATTAAAACATTTTTAAACATGTATGCAGGTGGGTTCGTCCCCTTCCATGTCAGCAACATCACCACCTTAACTTTCACCATTGTTGACTTTTTTCCCATTATTTGTCCCAAGATACATGGCTAGTCAAGCTTATGGAAAGTTTTCCTCAACTCTTGGGATACTAATTCCATCCCTTGAGTTACTTTCATCTATAGTACAACTTATGGGGTTTTATCTATACCCATCCCCACCTTCGTTGCTATCACATGCACCTGCGCAATTACCACCAATATCCTGTACTATAGACACAACTGTCACAACTAATTCAATCACACCACCATGCCCCTATGCACCTCCCCCACCACCATCACATTATGATACCACTGTGGATGTGATAAGAAATGCTCTATTGGAGCAACTTGTGCAACTGAGTTCTCTGCTTATTGGTGAATCTACACAATTGATAGATTCATGGTAAGATAATGCATTAGTGATTATTTTATGTATCATGAATGGAATTGATTTTAGGAATTTTTGGCTTAAATTTCATTTTTAATTATTTTAACTATTTCATTGTGGCATAGCTAAGAGTAGGGTTGTAGAGGAGGGAATCGTCCTCTCGACTCACTATACCATTTTTACTAAGCTTCCTTGGATTGAATTGTAAAGGTTTAAATTGTAAGTGTGTTAATTCATTGTGTACAATGTCTCATTATTAAGTCATCTCTTTGTCTAGTATCCATAGAGAAGAAGCACACCAAGACAGAGAAAGACACAAGCTCCCAATTCTAATAAAATGAGAACGACTGAATTCAAGGATGTAGGTAAGAGTGGCAAGGGTGGTAGTGGTCAATAAGTTTCATTTTGTATATATGGAATCATATGTCAATTTTCCATGTCTTGGAAGGATATGTAGTTCTATATATTGGGCATTCTAGTGGAAAGGGTGGTAGTGGTAAATGAACTCTATTTTGTATATAGGGCACCATATGTCAGTGTTCCATGTCTGGGAAAGAGATGTTGTTCTGTATATTGGGCATGTGGTGCCATTTTGTAAAAAATGTACATTTGAGATAGTTATATATGTGTGTGTACAACATATGTATATGTATACAAATACATACATACATACATACATCATACACACACACACACACATACACACACACATGCATGCATGCATACATACACATTCCATGGCATGTCCTCTATGAATTGAAGTGTTTGTTTATTTGTTTTGTATGAATGATGATGACTTAACTATATATATTTGCAAACTAATTATTATGATGACAATGATAAAAAATTTCTCACAATTGAAACTTGGCCTATGGTATCGATATAGTGTTGGCATCATGATTGATTCACTATACATAAGTGGAATCCTAGAAAATATAAAAAATAAGATTGATGTTGAAATTTTTTGTTAATTTTTTGGTCCATATTCCATGTAATGAGAAAATTACATGGTTGATAGTTCATGTAGTGAACAATTGACTTGCTAATTACTAGCACATATTAGTGATTTTTTCATTTTATACAAAGAATGCATTTATTTATTTTATTGGAAGACCATGTTGAAATTTATGAATATTGTTATTCCTTTTCTTCATGTAGTGTATTAGTTTTGTACTTTAATTCTTGCATACACTTACATACTTGTAGTATATAAATGTGATATCTTTCTATACAATTGATATACTTTGTGTGTGTGTGTGTGTGTGTGTGTGTGTGTGTGTGTGTGTGCATGCGCGCGTGTGTGAAAACTATGTATTTTTGGAGAATAATAAACCAATCCCTCTAATCCCATTATAAGAGCGCAATCAATCCCACTACAATGTGTAAAATTATTGTTGGAGTGAGGAACCACACTACCTTGAGGAAGGGGAGAGTGGAGATGAAATTTAATTTTTGGGAAAGTCCTAGAAACCATAAGACATGGAAATCAATGAATAAAGGAGAAAGGTTTCAAAATACTTGGTTAATATGAATTTTGAATTATTTATGTGACCCATTGTAGCAAATTAAATAGAGTTAAACTACTAGTCTCATTTGGTGAGATAATTAATATAATTGTTGAAGATGAAATTGAGGTGAAAATTAAGGGTCTTGTATACAACACCAATATTGTATACTCAATTTATATACATTAACATGGCTTTCTTTCTTAGAGTTTCCAAACCCCAACTGCATTTCATTACACAAGGACATGGTAAGACACTCTAGTTTCATGTTCTAATTCTACATGTCCATCCTAGGGTGTCACTTGTCAAACTCTATTTCCTCAACTCTTGTGCCAACAAAAGCATAAATACCTTTATGGAACATCCACCATACAATAATTGATTATTTTTCCAACCAAGGCACCACACAAAGATCAATTCTTATCAATCTCATTTCTCCATGATCATACCCTAGCCGTATCTCCCATAAGATTAAGGCCCCAATATCATACAAGGTCTTATATCCAATCTGCATGTAATCTACTAGGGTAGAAAACCATATCCCTACACCAAGGACCATCAAAATTATTATTTTCATCAATGCCATATTCTTCTCTATGGGTTTCACAAATAATATATATCCTAGCTACACAAGAGAAAATTCGTGCATCACATAAGAATAAGTTGTGCATGATCTGTGTGTGTGTGTGTCTTATCCTCTCTCTTATCTTCTCCTAGGGTTTTCCCAAAACTGTGATGTCTTAAATACATTTAAAAATATATAGTATGATCATGGTTATTATTACAAAACCTTTCTCATCCAATTTATATACAAATAGGAAAGGTAATAAGGACATATGTCATTAAAATCAACCAACAAGGAAACCTCACATGGAGAATTCTAAAATACAATAATGGAAAAGTGTCATAGAAGGGTTCATCCAACATCCAAAATGAAACTCCCTCCACGCATGATCATCCTTAGGCTCAATGCTCCTCCTCTAATATGGTTCACTCTCCAAGAATATGTATTCTAATGCTCCAACTGTTAAAGAAAACAAGATCCCAGAGAAATAAAATTTAAACAATTAAATAATTAGACAAGATGCAAATATTAAACACATTACAAGAGAGACACATATATACCGTGGTTCACCTAAGATGGGCTATGTCCTCATAGAAATTGCTAGTCCTTTATTATTATCCCATCTAGTAAAATGAAGGGATACAACATGCATCGACCCCACTCCACTTCCTCTTCACTCTCTCACAATCTATCTCTCACAATCATAGAGATCAATTTTACAATGCTACAAAACAATACATAGACGGACTACAATGCTTTCCTTTTATAAAGGGAATACCATAGGAAAATACCATGGGTTTCCCAAAACTATGGGCCCATAAATCACCCATTATTGACCAAGTCATGAATCTGAAAATTACAACATTTTACAAGGAATGTTTTCCTAAATTTCCGCTACGAGGGCACTTCCCTCGAACCCCCGTCAGGGGGGGATCCCAAAATAGTCCCCCCCCCCC
>LPNX011138002.1:152637-175409 GCA_001517045.1 Pseudotsuga menziesii
AATCAAGCTCCACAACCAACAATCTCCCACTTGGAAACTGATTACAACAACTCCGCTACTACTGCACTTGATGGACTATGCTCTGAACGTTGGACCTGGAAACTTTCTCATCTTCACCTTCATGCTTGAAGGCCAATTGAAAACGAGAAGGAACTCACTTTCTCTCTAGTTACTACTTTGTTAACATGCCTGTAGGATTCTGACTAGTATGTATCTTTTCCAATTTTAACAGTTCAACTTCCAGAACATATTTTATGAAATGGTACTTGAGATGTATATGTTTATTATTCAAATGAAAGGCTGAGTTCTTTGCAAGATGAATGACACTCCGACTGTCACTGTACATCCTACCATTCTCCTGATTCTTACCTAATTCCTCCATGAACCTCTGCAACCAAATCATCTCTTTACTAGCCTTTGTAGCAACAACATACTCTACTTTCGTTGTTGAAAGTGCAACAACCTTTTGCATTTTTGAAATCGAACTTACTATTGTTCCACCCCTAGTAAATACATTCCCTGTGGTGCTCCTCCTTTTGTCTTTATCACTTGAGATATTTGCATCAACATATCCCTATAGAACAGTGTCTTAACCTCCAAAACATAATGCATGAGAAGTGGTACCTCTCAAATACCCGAGAATCCATTGTACTGCTTTCCAATGCTCTTTACTTGGATTGTTCATATACATGCTCACAACTACCACTGCATGTGCAATATCTAGTCTTGTGCAGACCATGACATACATCAAGTTGCCAACTGCTGATGAATAGGTAACCTTGGACATGTATTCTATCTCTTCCTGTGTCTTGGGACACATCTCCTTACGTAGTTTGAAATGGATGGCTGAAGGTGTACTAAATAGTTTTACATTCTTCATTCTAAACCTCTCCAACAACTTTTCTATGTACTCACATTGAGACAATGTTAATTTGCGATTTTGCTCATCTCTTGTTATTCTAATACCAAGGATTTTCTTTGCAACACCCAAATCCTTAATCGCAAATGATTTAGCTAGTTTCCTTTTGAGCACATTTATATCCTGCATGTTAGAGGCTGCAACAAGCATGTCATCCACATACAATAACAAGATATTATATCTTCCATTATTTAGCCTCTTGAAATAAACACAGTGTTCAGAATGACATCTACCATAACCTTGTTCTATAATAAACTTATCAAATTTTAAATACCACTTCCTTGGATATTGCTTCAATTTATACAAGCTCTTCTTCAACCTGCAAACCAAATTATCCTTCTCTTTTACCTCATACCCCTGTGGTTTCTGCATATAAATATCTTCCTCTAAATCCCCATGGAGAATGGTTGTTTTTACATCTAACTGTTCAAGATGGAAATATTCTACCGCCACCAGACTTAAAATAGTCCTAATTGAATTCATTTTAAAAACATGAGAAAATATTTCATCAAAGTCTATACATTTCTTTTGTGAAAACCCCTTTACAACAAGTCTGGCCTTATACTGCTTCTTTCCTCCATCTTATTCCTTAAACTTGTAAACCCATTTATTCTGTAATGCTCTTTTTTCTACCGAAAACTCAACAAAATCCCAAGTCTGGTTTCTTACCAATGATTCCATCTCCTCATTCATTCCTTGCTCCCACTTGTTTCTAGTTTCTACCTGCATTTCCTCTTCATAACATTATGGTTCACCATAACTGATCATCAATAAATAATACAGTGAAGGAGAGAATCGTTCTAGGGGTCTACTTAACCTGGTAGATCTTCTTACATTTACAAGAGTTTGAGGTACCTGCTACTTCTCTTGATTTTTTGGTGCCTTTGGAACTTCATTTTCTTTGATTTCATCAAGTAATGTGTACTCCATGTTTTGCTTTTCCTCTTTCTCTCCCTGCAACAGATATTTGTACATAACCTTTTCATTGAATACTACATCTCTACTCCTAATGATTTTGTGATTTTCATAATCCCATAAGTGATAACCAAAATCATCAACCCCTTATCCAATAAAGGTACATTTCTTGGATTTAGCCTCAAGCTTTGTTCTATTTCCTTTATCAATGTGGACAAATGATTCACAACCAAAAGTTATTAGAAATGAGAAGTTTACCTTTTTACCTATCCAAGCCTCCTCTATAATCCCACCATCCAATGTGCTTGAAGGTCCTTTGTTTATTAAATAAATAGCAGTATCTACAACATAATCCCAAAACTATAAGGGAAATCTTGCATGCAATCTCACACACCTTGCACACTCATTACTTGATTTTCATTGCAATCATTTACAACTAGACAAGTTATTTCCACCAGATCCTTACACGAACATTTAAAACATGCAATAATAATTAATTAAACCCTTACACTATCATCCATATTCATATAAAATTTCCATATCATATTACTAAGCAGCTTTACAAACGACAATAAAATCACCTTTTATAAATTGGTAACAATTCATCCAATCTGCAACCAAAAAGCATTCAGTTAGTCATGAAATCTAACACGGTGATTCCAATCCATCAAGGTAGGATGAATATATTTAAGTACAGAAAATAAACATAAATATGACATGCATCTACATCCATATTCAAATATCTAAACAACTAGACTAACAGTGCTAGAATTCAATTCATTTTCAATGAATAAATCACCTGATTTGCATTTGGATTTCATCATGTCCATTACAAATTAAAACATAGTCAGGTACATACAAAAAGGTCACATTCATTAATGAAATATACATAAAATACCTCTGTAAAAATCATTCAATAATATCCAATAAACATATCTTTAAGTTGTTATACAATCACCGCTAGAAAACAACACATTTCTAATATACAACTCATATGATTTGCATTCAGAATTCATCCTATCAAGCAAAAATGAAAAATAATTTATCTACATCCATGAAGGGTGCATTTCCTAGTAACATGTATAGAAAATGGGAAGAAAAGAACATTCATATACATCCATGCATATATCTATAAGTTACAACACAAACACTACTAGAAAACAACACAATTTTCAACAACATTTCATCTGGATTGCATATGATTCTTATCCAATCATTCAAAAAATAGAAATTATTAATCTACAACCATGTGGAATGCACTTATCAATGTCATGTATAGAAAAAACATGAAATAAAACACTTAACTTGTCTATGGGTAAATAGCTTTAGCAAGGAAACGTTCCACCTATCCGTAGACATAGTCAAGACTTCCAAACTTGAACATGTCACCACTGAGATGAGGCCATGGATAAACAAAGTAAGGATCACCCAAAAAAACCCTTCTCAACTGCAAAACATATATCAAAAGAAAAAAAACCCTCTCCTCCCTCTAGAAGAAATATCAATTCCAACCCACAACTCAATCCAACTCCATGCACTTCTTCCTTCCCCGTGCAACACTAGTGAATGAGAAATATCCCTTCACCTTCTCTTCCCATGGATTATCTCCATACACTTCAAGTATTACATTCTAGGATGGATAAGAGGAAAACCATGGATGTGAAGGTATCTTTCTGCTTCAATTGAAACATAGATAATCACCAAGTTCTCAATTCTAGCATCATCCTGGTAGAGTTTCAAGACATTCAATCCAAATACCCCCTCCACTAGAGGAAACACATCCATTTAAATAGGATAACTCGAAATCCAACAAAGGTAACTCATCCCATGTTTAAAAGTAACTCAAAGGTTCCACCAAGTAACTCCCAGTCAGGTGGCAACACAAAAAAAGGCAAGTAACTCCAAGCAATTTGAATTCCTCCACTAGGTGACTCAAATTCATCCCCAATTCATCCCCATCTATGAGACAAGTATAATTGGTGGAGAATTAACTCCCAGGATGGCCCAAGCAAAATATTCCATTCCCAGAATATCAAAGAAGAAATTACATAAGGAATTACACCCTTGCTTGCTAAAAATAGCCAATGAGAGCACAAGAGAAGATAAGAGCATCAAACGTAGATCCAATACAACCAATAGGGATGCACTAGTTATGAGAGATGAGAGGAAGTGGGTACCAAGTCTTAATAATGACCCAGAGCCCCGCAAATAACTCATAACTCCCACCAAGGAGGGTGCACTTCACAAAAGGGACCACATTAAACATTAAGGAAAAGTGTAAGAACACCACCAAGTTCCAAATAAACAAAACATAAGGAAAAAAATTGAGAGAAACAACCCTTAGACCCCGAACCCCCCTCACTTGTGCATCCATGACCCCCCAACCACATTAGTTTCTACTCTGAGCTAGTTTATTTAATATAAATCAAATAACATTAGGAAAAATAGAATAACCTTATTAATAACACAATAATTCCAAAAAACAAGAACCATGAACCTAGTGCCAAACATAACCACAAATGAACACATAAATACAGTTCCAAGGGTTTTACCACACCAGTGGTATTGCATCTCCCCTCTCCTTAAACAATACATCATCCTTAATGCATATTTATTATTTACCTGCCTGTTGCAGCTGCAACTGTTCTCCCCAAATTTTTTCAAATTTTGGACCCCCCTTTATGATTTTAATGCTGCGTGAATTTTGGATGATTTTCGAAGATGAAATCTCGTCCTGTTTTCAGAAATTGATTGTGCTAGAAATTGTTGTGGGTCGTAGATGTTAGAGTCTAGTTTTTGTAGTTGAAGGTAAATCGGGTCAAGTGTTTTTTGAAAAAACGTTGTTTCAGAGGTGAAACAGTTCCAATCGTTGCCAAATTTTAAAGTTTTAAACACTTAGATCGGAGGTTGTTGTCTGTTTCTCTTCCACTGTTGCGGATCCCAAAGCAACTAGCTACCCGAAGCGTAAGCGCTTCGCTCGCCGATGTGTGTCGGCCTTCTAGTCGCATGTCTATAACCTTTTTCTCTTCCGCCGTTGCGGCTGGGCAAAGCATTTGGCTTCCGATGTCAATGTCCTTCCGATTTTCGATTGAAGGTTTTTCCCACCCACAGATTAGGTCTTAGCTCTTCCGACCCCGATAGGATTAAGTGGGTTCGCAGTGCCCATCACCTTTAAAGACCATCTTATGCGGCTGCAAATAAGTCTACCTTGCCGATGTTAGCATTCTAAGCCGTCGATGAGTATTTATTTCCTGTCATTGGTGATTCCTTCGAACCCTTAAGCGAATGAGATAGTGGTGTCAACGCTTGTAAAATTTTCATAACCATGATGTAGTATATGGATTTTCCTGCTACTTAGCCGTTTCGGTTGATAAAATTTAACGTAGTTTGATTTTTATTAAAAAATACAGCCCCCATGAATGATAGATGTCGTTCTATTGCAGGAAGATTCAAAAGACTGTTCCTACTGCCGCGGCACGAAGGTATAGATAGGAGATAGGATCGCAAGGAGGGAAAGCAAAGTAGAAGGTGAGGCCAATAACTAAAAAGGCGCAGACCTGAAAGGTTTGTCAGTTACTCAGCGGATCATGAGTGCGCACAGAAAAGATAAAAAAGAGGGATATGTAACGTTTGAGGAACTGAAAGGTCACATGCTGGGGGGCAGCCCAAGCGATCTACTGTTTTAGTTTAAATATTGATAAGTTAGAACTGAGAGGGGATTTTTCCCCTTGAAAAACTTGTAAACTATTGCTTGTAAGAGGAACTATTTCGTTTTACAAACCTGAAATTGCAAATTTTGCCTGTTGGAGAAAGTGTTATGTGGAATGGATCAATGCGTTAAAATGAAAGATGTTGAATGGGAACTATTTCATTTTCAACTGTGTTTCATTAAATTTGAGAGTGTTCTAAATTCATGAACCTATGTTCTTGTCTGAATGTTCTTCAATATCCTTATGATGTTTTCCACTATGAGTAATGGGAGTTTTTAACTATTGATGAGTTATCTTATCATGTATACTTTTATTCATGTTTATATGTTTGGTTATAAGAACAGCTATCTGCAATTTGCCGTAACATTTGGATAGTAGTGCATTACTCATGAATCAATATCCAGTTCTCTAGAGATAGTGTAGTTAGTTTTACTTTATTACTGCATATGTGATTTAGATGGTTGTGAGTTCTAAGACAAGAGGTAAGAACCTGCGCATCACATTGTGACTACTCTTTGCATCCTTATCACCCTGCATGGTTAATTAGGCACTTGCATATCATACTCAAAGTCAAAAAACAAAAATATACACAGTGGACCGAGCCGCAACCGGTAAAACCCTTTGTTTTGTTACTTGACCTACGGTAGCCGGACCACAAACTAGACGGATTCCCTACACCAAACAGTCACGAACTAGTTGGGAACATTGACTGGGGAGAATCCCTTGCTATTGTTGCCTGTGAATTTCCAGGCCTCAACAGTTTTTGGCGCTAGAAGGAGGGCCGCCAGTGCATGGCTGGCCGAGGAAACCCGTTTTCCCGAGATTATTCCACCGGTAACAGTTCAGAAAGCAGTGGGATTCATAATCCAATTCCGGAAGAAAGGGGTAGAGAACATTTGTTTTCTATCGATAATGAAGTTGTTAATAATTTGAGAAGACACACTAGGGCATATGTGAAGAAAATTGGAGGATTGCCGATCATCCCTGAATTGCCCAAAAGAGAATATAAAAGGAAGGACCGTCCTATATTGGAAGACTCAGTGCTGGTTGGGGATTGCGAAGAACTTGTAGAAACAACCTTACAGGAAGTTGTACTGCCTTTGAATCAAGAAAGCCCAGATACTCCTCACAGTTCTGCTGCTCACACTCCTATTTTCTCACCTCCTCACTCTCCACCCAGACTCATGGCAGTCGTCAATGCCAATCAACCACCCAACCCACTGAATCCACCGAATCCACCACCTGCCTGGAGAGTCAGATCACCTTTAAACCTGACACCTCTGTTACATGATTTACCTCAAGCCTTTGAAAAGATGCTGCCCAAATTCGACTCAAGTGAGAAGATACTAGTAAATTACCACCTACAGAGTTTTTACTTGGAAATAGAAGGGTTAAGGGCTGGGGATCATGAGGATGTAGTTTTCAGACTATTCCCGCACACTCTTAAAGGAGCTACAACATCATGGTATTTTGGTCTGCCTGCAAACTCTATCCCTGATTGGGATACCTTTGAAAGGATCTTTAGAAGTAAGTATGCAACTCAAAAGAATCATGCAGCCCTCATGAAAGGATTATGCGCCTTGAAGAAAGAGAGAAAGGAGAAGGTGCACAGCTTTACTCAAAGATTTGCAGCATACCTCAAGAATTTTTCTGAAGCTGACAGACCTTCAGATAAAGTCCTGATCGAATATTATACTTCGGCTTTAGGACCCAAGCTGGCCATGTTCGCCAAAATGAAGGCTAAGCCCACTTTAGCAGAAACTTATGAGGAGGCAGAAAAGGTAGAGGCTGAAAGAGAAAGTATCGAAGATTATCCTGAACGGTCAGGAGAGAAAAGTGTGGGAAGGAAAGCCTTGTTTTTTACTAAGCCTAAGGAAGAACAATCACAAGATTTTGAAAATATGGAAAAAATGATGCAAAAGCTTTCTAACAGAATCATAGACTTGGAAAAAGAAAATGAATCTCAAAAGTTCTACAAGTCCTATTACAAGAAAAGAGAGGATAACAATCAATCCCAACCTCCTCCTCACAATTCAGCATCTATGAATTTAGCAGAGGTAGGAATGGACAATTTTTGCACGTTCCACCAACAGCCCCACTCTGAAAAGAATTGTCCTCAATGGATAAAATCAATGATGTTGGTTATGAATCAGCTGTTGGATTCTAAATTAACAGAAGATGGAGATGAATAAAAAAAGGATAGCACCACTTCAACGAAAGAACAAGAAGATGAGACCATGGTTCTGTGGAATTCCGTTTCGTTATTCGATGCCGAGGAAGAAAAGAATTGGGGATATGAGAGCGTCATGGAAACGAACGTTACAACAAGGAGCCAAGGGTTGGTTAAAGAAGACAGTCTCATACTCCCAAAAATCAAAAGGCTGCAAAAAAATGTTAAAAAATTTCAGAATAATTCCTCAGCTAATAAAATTCCTGAATTCACCATTACCAGTGAGGATCCTAGGCAGACTGATACGTTCGCCAAGCCCACTGAAGAAAAAATGAATGTTGATAAGCCACATCCCACTAAACCGCAGATGGATTATGAAATTGTGGAATATATAAAGAAGGTAAAGGCGAACATTTCACTATTTGAAATGTGTAAAGTGCCGCAGCAAAAGGAAAGACTATTGAAAGTGCTTGAAGCATCGGATGAGAGGCTGCCCGCTAAAATCGACCTAAAGAGGAAGAAGAAATCAGAGAAACCAGCATTGGAGGTAAGTCTAAGAACAAACATCCACCTTTCCTCCTCACTTTTGAAATTTTTAATCACAACGTACATAATTTCCTGGTAGACTCAGGGGCGTCGGTTAACGTCATGCCAATATCAGTCTGTAAAAGGATAAATGGGCACCCTAAGCCATCTACTTGGAGAGTTGTTCAACTGGACAGGACGAATGTAAAGGTAATTGGTGAGATGGAGGATGTCCTGGTCCGCCTGTCTTCCAATGATAAAGTGTGCCAAGTTATTGATATCATGGTGGCCGACATACCAAAAACTTATGGGTTCATTTTGAGCAGAGATTGGTCGGCAAAACTAAATGGATATTTTTCCTCGGATTGGTCACATCTGTGTCTGCCATATAAAGTAAGTCCGAACCAAATTAAAATTTTGAGGGAACCTCACATGAAATACAACGTTACTCAACTTGAGGAGAAGAATGAACCAGTGGATTCTGTGTTGGGAAATTATTTTGTTGCATTGGAACCAGGAAATTACCAAGCAGAAGAAGCCAACAACTCATCAGACGCTCAGCCTGATCTCCTTCTATTTTCATAGGCTGATGAAATCGACTGTAACATAGTAAACTTAGCAATAGGAGTAGATTTGCGTGTAGTAGTTAGCGATTTTTGGACATTGTTTTTTTATGGATCTAAGACGTTAGAAGGGTCACGGGCTGGCTGTGTCCTAATCGACCCCAAGAATAATAAACATTTTCTTTCATGTAGATTAGAGTTTGAATGCACAAATAACACAGCTGAGTATGAAGCGTTGGTGCAGGGTTTGAGGAAAGCAATCGAATTAAAGGTAAGTAATCTAAAAGTTTTTGGAGATTCTAAAATAATCATAAAACAAATTTGGAATCAAATACATTGTATTTCTCCTCACTTAAAAGCTTATCAAAATGAGGTATGGGACCTACTCAAATGTTTTGATGCATTTAATATTATATCAATTCCAAGACTAAAAAATGCAGCAGCTGACTTGTTGGCCACATTAGCTGCTAGGCTTGCACCTACTAATAATCGATGCTACATTGAATTGCTTTTCAGGCCCTCAGTCCCTGATATGATTACCAACTTACGAGTGTTCAATGACGATCAACAGATTATAGAATGCTTAACAAATGACAAAGTATTTAAAGGGGCGATTATAGATGATGAAGAACATCAGGCCGAGCTGAAGTATGATAATTTCATCCCTAAAGGAGATAGAAACTTAGAAAGAATGTTTGATCTAAATGAAAAATTTAGAAGACCAGCAAATGTGAAAACTCACAGCTCATCTCTACAGTTCGAGCTGATAAATTTAGGGACTGAGACAAATCCTAAATATGTGAATCTTGGCAAATGCTGTTCACCAGCAAAAAGAGATAAGTTCATCAGTATTTTTAATCAATATAAAGATGTTTTCACTTGGACATATGAATATTTGAAGACATATGACACCAGCATCATCCAGCATGTTATCCCCATCAAAGCTGGCGTCAAACCTTATCAGCAACCTTTAAGAAAAATGCACCCAAAATTGGAACCGCTGATTCAGAGTGAAGTTAAGAAATTAATGGATGCTAGAATCATTTTTAAGGTCAGACACTCAGAATGGGTCTCGAATCTGGTACTGGTGAGGAAAAAATCTAGAGAAATCAGGCTGTGCGTGGATTTCAGGAATTTAAACCGTGCTTCAGATAAAGATAACTATCCTGTGCCGCCCATGGACCAACTACTACAAATGGTCTCAGGTTCTGAACTATTTTTGTTATTAGACGGTTTCTCTGGCTACAATCAAGTATTAGTAGCCAAAGAAGACAAATTGAAGACCACATTTAGGACCAGATGGGGAACCTTCGCTTACAGACGAATGCCCTTTGGGATTATAAACGTTGGAACCACATTCCAGAGGGCTATGGACATAGCTTTCCACGGATTGATTGATCATAGTGCTGTAGTATACCTTGATGATATTAGGATATTCTCGAAGAGGAGAGAATAGCACCCGTTTCATTTAAGGCATATTTTCGATCGCTGTCGGAAATATGGTATCTCATTCAATCCCAAGAAGTGTCTGTTCGCTGTTACGGAGGGCAAGTTGCTGGGTCACATAGTTTCAAATAATGGAATCTCTATAGATCCAGAAAGAATTAAGGCCATTGAACAGATCCCCTTACCCCATAATAAAAAGGGGATGCAATCATTTATGGGAACCATAAATTTCGTACGAATATTTGTGCCAGATTTCGCTCAGATTGTCAAACCTCTGCAGCAAATGGTGAAGCAAAGTGCACAGTTCAAATGGACTGAGATTGAGAAGAATGCATTTAGCAAGATTAAAACTGCTATTGCACACGCACCTTCCCTAAAAAGCCCAAATTTCAATAAAGATTTTATTCTGTATACTTTTGCATCTGATGATTCGCTGGAAGCTGTGCTTACTCAAAAGGAAGATGGGGGGGATGAATTCCCAATATATTTTATGAGCACTGGTCTACAAGGGGCTGAATTAAATTACCCGACTATTGATAAACAAGCTTATGCAGTATTCAAAGCAGTGAAACAATTCAGGCCCTACATATTAAAAAATCGAACCAAGGTGATCGTCCCATACCCAGCTGTGAGGTCCCTTTTTGTACAGAAGGAGTTAGGAGAAAGGAGGGGCAATTGGGTTACAACTCTTCAGGAGTATGACCTCGAATTCAAGCCGGCTTCTATAGTTAAAGGGCAAGGGTTGTGTAAACTAATGACTGAAAACGGAAACAATGACGAACACGCCTAGGAAGATGAGGCTGAATTACAATTAATGGATGTATGTCCTTTGTTCACAGCCCCTGAATCTTGTTATAGAGATCTTGTGCATTACCTTTAGACAGGATGGTTTCCAGAACATTAAAATTCTAAGCAAAGAAGAGTGCTGCGTCTCAAATCAGCCTCCTATCAAATTGTTGAAGGAATATTATTTAGAAAAAACTACGACGGAGTTCTTCTTAGATGCTTAGAGAAAGAAGATGCGACGAAAGTAATGACAGATTTACATGACGGGCCTGCTGGGGGACATTTTTCAGGAGATACCATTGCTCTCAAAATTCTCAGGGTCGGTTACTATTGGCCCACGCTTTTCAAAGATGCACACACCCATGTCAGGAAGTGCGACATTTGTCAAAGGTGTGGTGGAAGACAATCTAAAGAGGCTGCACCACTGAAGCCTGTGATGATCACGGAACCTTTTGAGCAATGGGGGTTGGATATTATTGGGGAAATAAAGCTGAATTCCTCCTTGCAACACAAGTACATTCTGACCGCGACTGATTACTTCATTGGCTGGGTCGAAGCCATCCCGCTGCGCAAAATAAATGAGGACGCGGTCATCAGCTTCCTGGAGGACCATATTATGACCAGGTTTGGAGTTCCAGTTTCTTTAGTCTTTGATAATGCTACTTAATTTTCATCGATTAAATTAGTTGCTTTCGCTCATGAGAAAGGAATAAAGTTGCATTATTCTGCTAATTACTATCCACAAGGAAATGGCCTGGCTGAGTCTACTAACAAAAATCTGATTAGAATTTTAAAGAAGACTGTGATAGAAAACCAGAGGAGTTGGCACTCAGTGCTACCAAACGCCCTTTGGGCCGATAGAGTCACCCCAAAGTCTTCGATAGGAGTGTCTCCATATACCCTTGTGTATGGTAAAGAAGCCATTCTTCCCCCCAATATCATGCTACCCTCTTCCATAATAGCTCAAGAATCTAGAGGGTCAGATGATGAAGTTTTGCAAATGAGGATATATAATCTCCTGAAAGCAGAAGAGGCTCGATCTAAAGCCAGAGAGCGCTTTAAGAAATAGCAAGAGGTAATAAAGAGATGGTTCGACAAACATAAGGCAGGAACAAAAGACTTTGAGGTAGGAGATTTGGTTCTCAAGTGGTATCACCCCCATGATGAGAAAGGAAAACACATGAAATTCCAGCAGTTGTGGGTAGGTCCTTTCCAGATTGTGGCAAAACTTGGCCCTTCCACTTATAAGTTACAAGATCTGCAAGGGTGGGAAGAGAACTTACCAGTAAATGGTTTAGTTCTCAAGCCTTATTTTTCCTGAGTTTCATTTGTCTTCTTCTATCTTGTATATAAATAGTCTGGCTCGGTCGTCTTTTTGAGTCTTTGAGTCATAAGGTTTAGTTTTGTTTTAGTTTAATTTTCTGTCGATTTCAATAAAGGAGGCAAGCCCGCGGTTGCATGGAGAACATCAGAATTTTGGATTAACCAAAGTTCTTGGGTATAAGACTGTATATTGTTGTTTATCTAAAAAGAACTTCTTCCATTTTAGCAGTTTTCTCAAATAGCTATGTGCACATTGAAGTCCTGCTTAACCCCTGTGAAATAAACCAGAATCAAAGGGTCTGGAATACTATTTTGAGGCTCCATCCATGTCACATTTAAAATGTCCTAGGGAGTGATAGCAAAGGACCCATGGAAAGAAGCAAGGTAAGCAGTATATTAAATACAAATAATCCCATGCCAATAAACGAACGCCAAAAGGAAGATAAGAGTCAAAAAACTCCCATCAAAGTATTATATATCAAAACAAATGCTGAACCATAAGTACTAAATCGCCGAAAGTTCCTCTCCGTCCGTGAACTGAAACGTGAAATACACCTCTCACACAAAAGGACACTTGGGATAGAGGAGCCTGAATTAAAATTCAGAAAGAAAGGCATGCGGGAGGACTCATATGAAAAGGACAAAAGTCCAAAAGCATAAAAGTGCTAAAGTGGCATGGGAATGAGGAACAAATGAATATTTCTATTTGCCATATGCTACAATCCTGTGGTGTCCAAGCTGCCAGCTACCTGAAGACAAGTAACAATGAAACTCATCCTTCGGCCTCAACAGAGTTATCTGGACTTGAGAATCTTGGTTTCCACTCTCCCAACTTGGACTATCATCAGTGAATAAAGGTACACACTTTTGCCATTTGAGAAATCCAGATAGATGGAAGAATTCAATAGATGCGTTTGTTGTTAAATAGTCTGTTACTCAAGGAATAATCGTCCAGAGATCTAGGTTCACCAGGTAATCGCCAGTTGTTGCAGCTGCAACTGTTCTCCCCAAATTTTTTCAAATTTTGGACCCCTCTTTATGATTTTAATGCTGCGTGAATTTTGGATGATTTTCAAAGATGAACTCTCGTCCTGTTTTCAGAAATTGATTGTGTTAGAAATTGTTGCGGGTCGCAGATGTTAGATTCTGGTTTTTGTAGTCGAAGATAAATTGGGTCAAGTGTTTTTTGAAAAAACGCTGTTTCAGAGGTGAAACAGTTCCAATCGTTGCCAAATTTTAAAGTTTTAAACACTTAGATCGGAGGTTGTTGTCTGTTTCTCTTTCGCCGTTGCGGCTCCCAAAGCAACTAGCTACCCAAAGCGTAAGCGCTCCGCTCGTCGATTCGTGTCGGCCTTCTAGTCGCATGTCTATAACCTTTTTCTCTTCCGCCGTTGCGGCTGGGCAAAGCATTTGGATTTCGATGTCAATGTCCTTCCGATTTTCGATTGGAGGTTTTTCCTGCCCACAACTTAGGTCTTAGTTATTCTGTCCCCGATAGGATTAAGTGGGTTCGCGGTGCCCGTTACCTTTAAAGACCCGCTTATGTGGCTACAAATAAGTCTACCTTGCCGATGTTAGCGTTCTAAGCCGCCGATGAGTATTTATTTCCCGTCATTGGTGATTCCTTCAAACGCTTAGGCGAACGAGATAGTGGTGTCAGCGCTTGTAAAATTCTCGTAACCGTGATGCAGTACATGGATTTTCCTGCTACTTATCCGTTTCGGTTAATAAAATTTAACGTATTTTGTTTTTTATTAAAAAATACAACCCCCATGAATGATAGATGTCATTCTATTGCAGGAAGATTCAAAAGACTGTTCCTACTACCGCGGCACGAAGGTATAGATAGGAGACAGGATCGCAAGGAGGGCAAGCAAAGTAGAAGGCGAGGCCAATAACGACAAAGGCGCAAACCTGAAAGGTCTGTCAGTTACTCAGCGGATCATGAGTGCGCACATAAAAGATAAAAAGGAGGGATATGTAACGTTTGAGGAACCGAAAGGTCACATGCTGGGGGGCAGCCCAAGTGGTCTACTGTTTTAGTTTAAATATTGATAAGTTAGAACTGAGAGGGGCTTTTTCCCCTCAAAAAACTTGTAAACTATTTCTTATAAGAGGAATTATTTCGTTTTACAAACCTAAAATTGCAAATTTTTCCTGTTGGAGAAAGTGTTATGTGGAATGGATCAATGCGTTTAAATGAAAGATGTTGAATGGGAACTATTTCGTTTTCAACTGTGTTTCATTAAATGTGAGATTGTTCTGACTTCCTGAACCTATGTTCTTGTCTGAATGTTCTTCAGTATCCTTGTGATGTTTTCCACTATGAGTAATGGGAGTTTTTAACTATTGATGAGCTATCTTATCATGTATAGTTTTATTCATGTTTATATGTTTGGTTATAAGAACAGCTATCTGCAATTTGCCATAGCATCTGGACAGTAGTGCATTACTCATGAATCAATATCCAGTTCTCTAGAGATAGTGTAGTTAGTTTTACTTTATTACTGCATATGTGATTTAGATACTTGTGAGTTATAAGACGAGAGGTAAGAACCTGCGCATCACATTGTGACTACTCTTTGCATCCTTATCACCATGCATGGTTAATTAGGCACTTGCATATCATACTCAAAGTCAAAAAACAAAAATATACACAGTGGACCGGGCCGCAACCGGTAAAACTCTTTGTTTTGTTACTTGACCTACGGTAGCTGGACCGCAAACCGGACAGATTCCCTACACCAAACAGTCACGGGCTAGTTGGGAACATTGAATGGGGAGAATCCCTTGATGTTGTTGCCTGTAAATTTCCAGGCCTCAAAACTGCCTTAGCAAAATTTTCAAAAAGGTGATGGTATGCTTCCTTCATTGCATCTTCCAGCTTCCATGTAGCATCTTTAGGGTTGTAATGGGTCCATTGGACCTTTACCTAATTGATGATCTCTCTGTTGAGGAGTATTTTGACTTCGTTTCCTAATATGGAAACAGGTTGTTACAAAAATTACCCATCTAGTTCCACCTTAATCACATTCAATCATTACAACATGATTAATATCTAGAATATGTAATTTTCCACAAGAATATATCATCACAATACTTTCAACTTAAATACCCAAATTACATTCCAATCAATCACATGACTAGCATCAGGCATATATTTTTTTAATAAAGACACTTGAAAAAAATTACGCACTTTTATGCAAGAAGGCAATGAAAGATCATATGCAATAGGTCTTATTCACTTTAGGATATCAAAGGGTCCAAAATATCTAGCATCAATATTGGAGTAGTCTCCTAAGTTCAAGGTACTCTTCTTAATCCTGACATTAAATAAGACATAATCTCCAACATTAAACTACCTTTTACTTTTACCCTTATCTGCAGATATTTTCTATCTGTTGTGAGTTGCTTTATGCTGCTTTCAAATTCTGCTTGATCTTAACCATCTGATCTTCCATTTCCTTTAGAAGTTCTAGTTCAATAATAATTTTGTCTATTGGATCGTCCCAATTGATAGGAGTATCACACTTCCTTCCATATAATTCTTCAAAAGGATCCATCTTCACATAGGTATGATATCCATTATTGTAAGCAAACTCTACCAAGCACAAATAATCCTCACACTTAGATGGTTGATCCATCACATACATTCTCAACATGTCCTCAATCACTTGATTGACTCTTTCTATCTAATCATCTGTCTAAGGATGGTATGTTGTACTCATGTTCATGTTTGTACCAAAAAATTTGAACAAGCCTTTCCAAAAGTTACTTGTGAATTTTGAATCTATATCTGACACTATAGCTTTTGGAATCCCATGCAATCTGGAAATATCTTTTATAAAGATGTCTGCAATATTAATTGTTGTATCAGTTGTCTTCACTAGTATACAATAAGTTTCTTTAGTTAACTTATCCACCACTACCATGATGGCATCATGTTGTGATCTTGTCTTGGGAATTTTTGTACTAAAATCGATAGTAACCACATCCCACTTCCATTCCAGTATAGGCAATGGTTGCAAAAACCCAACTAGATTCCTATATTCTACTTTAACTTTATGACACTCCATGCATATAGCTATGTTCTATGCAACATATTGCTTTATTCTTGGCCAAAAGTACGGCTTCTTCAAATATTCTATTGTTTTCTCATACCTTGAATGTCCTTCACGAGGTACATAATGCATCTCTTTCAAAACCATGTTCCTTATACCTTCAAATCTTGGTACATAAACTTGCCCTTATGCAAGAGAATATAATTCAAAGAATATCATTCTTTTCAAACCTGTATTTATCAAAATTTTGAGGTACTCTTTGTTGATGCAATCTATCACTTACATACTAGTAATGTTGATATGTAGTATATGCTTCAAGAATCCTATTTTTTAAATATGAAGTTTATTTATTAATGGAGGCAACATGCATCACATGCATCTTTCTGCTAAGTGCATCATCCACCTTATTTTCCTTACCTTTGATGTGCTTGATATCAAAGTCATATTCACAAAGCAATTTCATCCACCTTCTTTGTTTGGCATTTAAGTTAGGATACTCAAATAAATATTAAAACCATCATGATCAATTCTCAATTTAAATTTCTTACCCATCAATTAATGTATCCACATTTCAAAGAATGAATGATGATTGCAAGCTCAAGACAATGAGTGGCACAGTTTTTCTCATGCTCGATTAACCTTATGGATTCAAAATTAAACACATGTCCATCCTGCATCAAAACTCCATCGATTCCTGTTGATTGCATGGGCAGACCCGGGTTTACTATCATTAATCAACAACACCCCAAACTCACTGGCCCTTTCGGCGACAGACCGCGAAGCGATCTGAATTCTCACCCGAAGTGAATCTAATGGGTTGGCCAAGACTCAAGTGTCTTGGACCAGGTTCTGCGCATCCTACTTCTTTTCTCCTACTCCTGCGCGCCACTAGATCAACTAGCTCTGCGCACCGCTCGTCTCCTTCTACTCGCAGCACTTTTACCCGTGCGATGCTTAATCCTGCGCACGTTGCATGATTTCCTCCCGTGTCACACAACTTCCACTTACTCACAATATTCCCAACCTTACCACATTCCTGCTCACCGCGGAACATCCATCCTCTCCTCAACGCTAAGCCCTCAGCTCGTAGTATCGCGCATCGCAGCTCCTCTGCCGATGCGATATCACCTCTCTGCGATATCTTACCACTACGACCTTGCGCTCTCAGCGTTGACTGTGCCGATGTGCGAACCTCTACTTCTCAGAAGAATATTATGAGTAACTGGTCATTAGAGACAGACGTAAAGGAGTCTTTTAATAGTCTACTCTAATACTTCAACTTATCTTTTATCCTCTTGTATTATCATGAGCAGAACAATACATACATTCATCTACTGCTACTATCATTACATGCATAATAACCAATAACAATCAGCAAATACAATCACATCCATTCAACACATAACACGCAGATTTAACCTGTTTCACCCCCGGGATGGGAGCTACGTCCACCAAACTGTGCTTCTATTATATATCTTGAGGGAAGTTAGCACAGTCTGTTGCACTACAAATGCAGTGCGAGGTCTCTTCTAGATCTCTGATCTTATCTATAAATTTCCTTTCTCTCAATATCCCTTCCCTCTCTGCTCTCTCTGTGGATGGTTACATACAGACTCAAATGACTCACAGACAACTATGTGTCTGGATCGTTACAACGCATTCTATCTGACTGATTCCTCAATCTACCAAGCTATCAACTGACCAACTATCTACTGACTGATTATCTAACCAACCCTTTACAATACAAAAATGAAAGCTTTTATAGGCATCCCGAAGGTCGTGCCATTACAACACTATGGGCCTGTCCCAACAGTAACCCATACCCTTAATAGTGACAGTCGGTCCTCTCTGTCCTTGAGGTAGCCGCTTCCCGTCACACCGCAGTTCTCTGCAGTCTTCCATGCTTCCCGGCACTGACCATGGGTACTATGCACTGCTTCTCTTTCTGTCCTTCATCTTCAATGCTTGAGCCTCGTTGCTCCTTCTTCTTTATGAGGGTCGCTGAGCCCTCCTGTCTTCCGCCGCTGCCTTCAATGCAGTGGGTGAGATTTCTTCTCTCGGCCGCTCAGGTACCGTTTCCTTCTTGACTCTTCTATCCCAAAAAGTCATAGTTTCCGGCTCTGCTCTCCAGCTGGAAACGTGCTACGGTGTCGTAGCTCCGCCCTGTCCTTTTTCCGCCAAAACTTCACTCTTTCCGCCAAAACTAGCAGCTTCTTCTGTAGCTGCGGGATCCTGCTCCAACAGTCCCCTAACACTCACTTGTGGCTCGTCCCGAGCCACTACCAGCAGGTGTCTCCTGTTGTAGCTTCTCCTTCGCCTCCTGCGAAGTTTTCTGCAACTTACCCCAAAGTTCTGCAACTTCGTTCTTCATTACCTCGGCACGCTCTTGTGCCGAGTAAAGCAAGGTTTGATTGATATGGGAGTCCTCTGTTTGATCAGCTTGCTCACGGACAGTAGTGAACTCCTTCACCTTTTGCTCCACTGCGTCGACTAATTCGGTGATTTGCTCCTGGAAGGGTTGAAGCAGGTCGGTGATGTGCAGCTCCTTTGTTCTCAACTGCTGGGCTTCCTGCTGTAATTGGTTCATCTCCTTTGTCTTTTTCATCCTCTGAAGAGCTACTAAGCTCTTCATCTCTTCTTTCATTTCCATCGTGGTGTTCTCTATCGCCTGGATGTTCCGCTGGATGTCCACTCGCTGAGGTGGCTCATCTAGCTCGGACCATGCGCTCATCGCATCAGTCAGTACTGATGTTGCTTCGTTGATGCAGGAATGCATCTGCGCAGCGGTGAGTCTAAAAGCCTCGATTCTCGCTCTCTGTTCTTCCTGGGAGGTATCCCGTGCGCGAGCCTCTAGCTCAGCGATACGCGCATCGTGATCTGCCTTCATCTTAGCCACTTCTTCGTCCATTCTGACAACGGTATCCTCCAGAGCCTTTGCTCTGTCGGCTACTTTCCTTAGCTTTTGGGAAGTGTCTTCCGCGAACTCAATGTTACAGCTGGATAATTCTAAAGCAATGTTCTGCAGCAGCTGAGAGAGTGCCTGGTCCCTTTCCTGATAGGCTTCTAGCTCACCCACCTTCTTCTGATAGCTGGTAGCCAGTGCTGCATTCTTTTGCTTTAGCTGCATATTCTGCTTATAAGTCGCGAGCTCTCGGGTTCGGAGTTCTGCACTTATCTGCTGTTCAATCATCTGCAACTGCTCAGTATGGAATTCCACCAGGTTGACCTCTATGGGCTGGTCAAACTGCACTGGTGGGTCCTTCATCGTCGCAGGGAATCTGATACTCCCTGGTGGAATCAACACAGTATTGAGTCGATCTTTTGCTAGACTTTCCTCGCGGGATGTCGATGGTGTCGATGCTTCTGTGGCGGTCGCCTTAGCCACTGGGATGTGCACCGCGGCAGTCTTCTCTGCAAGTATTTTTAGGTCTTGCTGTTGCTTTTTGACTGCGCTCTATATTTTCTGCTATTGTTCCTTCATCGCATCCAATGTGTCCTTTAGTTCGTCAGATGTCCTTGTTGCAATGAGTTCGAAATCCTCATCTGTTAATGTGGCCTGGGATGGTGGCTTTGTGGCCTTGTGTTTTGTCTTCTTCTTTGTAGTGGCCACCTTTGTTTGCCCTCCTGTCGGTTTTTTCCTTTTTACTCCTGGTAGCGGTGCTTCTGCCGTTCCTGCTGCTGGGGAGTCCATTTGGTCTTTGCCTTTTTCACTTGAGTCTGTCTCCGCAGAACCTGGTGGCAGTGGTGTGGTGTCTTCATACTCTCGCTGCCATTGGCTATCAAATCCTCTGATGACATTCTCAACATCCTGTGCTGTCATCCTGAACCAGCCAGGAGCCCAATCATCCCTTATTGTCCTTTTCGGCCGTAGATAGATTCTATGGCTATCTGCCATGAAATTGAGCCTGCTATCATATAGGTCGACGGTCTCTGTGCTGAGCCGTGGTAATTCCACGATAGTTGTCTTCAGCAGTGCATAATATTCGTGGAATACCATCGAATTGACGTGTTTCCTTGCTGGGCTGTTGGTGTCCCATAAGCTAGCATAGCGGAAACCCCTGGGCGCTCCTCCTAGAATCTGCGGGAATTGTGTATTGGGGGGCTCCTTCCAGCCCACGAATGCACATAGAATAATTAACCAAGAAAAGTGGAAAGCGTGGTTTGCTTGATCTTGGGCTGCCAAACAATCTTCCTGGAGCATATTTAATAGAAACAAGGACCAGTTAAACTGTTCTCCCTCCGTAACTTGTACCGCCAGGCTAATCACAGATCCTGTAACTTCCTTCGGTCGGACCTTGGTTAGCAATCTTCCCGCCAGTAGGATGGCTGTAAATCTGAGTGTCTCGTTCTCGATACTGGTGATATCATAAGCCCTGCCTCCTCTCTGTAACTTGTATTTCTTTACTAAGGCCGGTGGTAACTTTGAATCCTTGGTCTTCCCTGATATCTGTAAGTCGGGGAGCTTACCAGTTTTAGACAGCCCGGTGATGCGGTGGATCAAGTCGATGTTAAGGTCAACCTGACGGCCTAGCCAGAGATAATCCCCATGTAGACACGAGAGTAGGACACGTACCACAACATTGATCTCTGCACTACGTCCAAAATGGGGTAACCTCAACAGGTTGAGCAGACCGATGGGCTCAAGAATCTGGACATGTGGCATGGGAACCAATTCCTCTTTTGCTGTACTCGGGTTCTTCTCATGTCTAAGATACTGGTCTGATCTGAAGTGGGGGTATGTATTACCATCTGCTAGATTGTAATCGACGAATTTAACAACAGCAGCATACCCCACAAGATCGCCATTTTCCTTAACTCGAGAGTCTATTGGTGGGATAGGGACAGCAAGCTTACCGGTCTTGGAGAGTTTGACCTCTGGGGCGCCTTCGACTCGAGGGAAGAGGTAGTCTGCTCCATTCATTATATCGTCGTCCTGCCCCAAATTGAACTCCTCTGGGAGCTGAGACTGGCTCCTTGTCTGTGGGGGTGGTCTGGTATGTGAAGAACCCGTTTGAACATTCCTAACTGGTGTTTCCATGGGGGCTGCCAGGCCAGTACGCTTGAATCTTTTCAGCAGCGCGTCTAGTGGTTCGTCCTCGGCCAGGAACCAGTCGGTGTGATGCAGTGGGTATGCAATGGCTGCAATATCTGGAAAACTCTTTAGCTGATAATGGAATGGGCTCTGTACAAGGAAGGCTGAGTTTGCACACTACAATGTTTGGCTCTGTGAAAATGTAGTCCTTCCGATGAATAGTGTCTGCTTTTTATGTCATGGATGATAGTCCCGGACGCAACGGTCATCTAGTCTGAGCTCGTTGGTCATATTAATTGCATCGACAAGACCACACCGGTTACCCGATCCTTAATAAAGGCAAAAATCCGATCAAATTTCCCTCGAAGTATGTGTACCGGCGCCAGTCTCGTCGAAGATTTTGTCAAATCTAGAAACTTAATGAGGCCTGCCGCCAAATCTACGGTAAGGGATACCGGTCATTTCCTCCTTAACTGCCTGTCAGACCGTGACTGGACGGTCCACTGTTAGTTTCCAAACTGGATACGTGGCACGGTGACACGTCACATTGCTGCGATGTAACCTCCTTGTCACCTGCGCAACCAAATGATGTCAATTTTTTTTTATTTTTTTATTTTTTTTTATTTTTATTTTTTATTTTTTATTTTATTTTTAATCGCGCTGGTGCGATTCCTCCTGACTAGGCTGTCTGCCGGTGTAGACTAGTTCCTGGTACGATGCCTCCTTTCAACTACACTGAGCATCTGCACTTGTATCAACTGTTCATGCTAAGACGGAGAGGTGGGGGGGTTGGCACTGTAGAGCTTAAGCCTACTGCCATTAATCCATGTGGGAAGAAGCTCTCCGTTCAGCTGGCTGAGTTGAACAGCACCTCCTTCTGTGACTTGCTGTATCTGATATGGCCCCAGCCAATGTGTTTTGAACTTCCCTGGAAACTTCAAAAATTTGCTGTCATATAGGAGCACTAGGTCTCCGATCTGGAAAGTCTTATTCTTAATGTGTCTGTCATGCCAGGCTTTTTCTCGTGCTTTCTGCACTGTCTGATGGAATCCGGCGATAAACCTGTCTTCTTCCAAGGTAAGCAGCTGTGCTAACCGTTCCTCTACCGTGGCTATATCAGTCATCCCGGTAATCTGAGCGACTCTTAAGCTAGGAAGAATATACTCCAGAGGCATAACAGCCTCTTGTCCATATACCAAGCTGAAAGGTGTGTGTCCCATAAGTTTCTTGCATGTGGTTCTGTATGCCCACAGCACAGCATTAACTCTGAGATCCCAGTCATTCCTTTGGTTATTGCAGATCTTCGTAAGAGCATTTTCTAA
>LPNX011138002.1:182433-210796 GCA_001517045.1 Pseudotsuga menziesii
TACTGTTGCCTTCTTGACTCTTCTATCCCAAAAAGTCATAGTTTCCGGCTCTGCTCTCCAGCTGGAAACGTGCTACGGCGTCGTAGCTCCGCCCTGTCCTTTTTCCGCCAAAACTTCTCTCTTTCCGCCAAAACTAGCAACTTCTTCTGTAGCTGCGGGATCCTGCTCCAACAATTCCTTCCTTGAATGCATCTGTGCACACAACAAAGATTCTATTATGATCTACAATATTAGAAACTGGTGCTCTAGTAAGCAACTTCTTGAGTATATGGAAACGTATTTTACTCTTAGAAGTCCACTCAAACCTTACACTTTTCTTCTGCAAAGAGGTGATGGGATGTGTTATCCTTGAGAATACTTCAATGAATCTCCTACAGTAACCTGCTAATCCAATGAAAGATATGGCTTCTAAAACATTCTTTATTGTTGGCCAATCCATGATCACTTCTATCTTTTCAGGATCTACGGAAATTCTCTCTTCTGAAACTATGCTCCCTACGTACTGGATTATGCAATAACAAATCGAAAAGATAAATCAATGTCATTATAAATTAATTATGTAGTTTTCTTTTCAAATAATCAATTTACAGATTTATGCAACACTTAGTAAGAATTTGCGATACTTAATTTTCTTCGCAATCTTTACAACTAGACAAGAAATTTCCACTAGATCCTTCCACAAGAATTTAAACCATGCAACAACAATTAATTAAACCCTTAGGATATCACCCATAGTCAAATATCATTTCCAGATCAAACTACGAAGAAACTTTACAAACAAAAATAAAATCATCTTTCTTAAACTGATAACAATTCATCCAATTTGCAACTAAAAAGCATTCAGTCAGCCACAAACTCTAGTACAGTGAATCCCAGTCACAAAGGGTGCTTCACATATCCACGTACAGAAAACAAACATAAATATGACATGCATCTACACGCATATTCAAATATCTAAATAACTAAACAGAGAGTGCTAGAATTCAATTCATTTTCAATGAATAGATCACCTGATTTGCATCCATATTTCACCCTTTCCATCATAAATGCAAACCCAATTAGGTACATCTAGAAAGGGAAAATTTCTCAATGACACATACATCAAATAATAGACAAACATAATTCAATAAAATCCAATAAATAGATCTTAAAGTTTTATACAATCACTGCTAGAAAACAACATATTTTCAATAGACAACTCATTTGATTTGCATATAGAATTCATCTTGTTAAGAAAAAATGAAAAATAAATCATATAAAACTAGGAAGGGCGCATTTCCCAATAACATGTAAAGAAAATTACAAGGAAACAACATTCATATACAACCATGAATAGATCTATAAGTTACAACACAAACATCACTAGAAAGCAACACAGTTTTCAACAACATTTCATCTGGATTGAATTTTATTCTTATCTTTTCATTCAAAGAAAAAAATTTAGTCATCTATATCCATGATGGGTGCACTTATCAAATTCATGTACATGAAAAAAATGAATAAAATAGTTATCTTTTCTATGGGAAAATAGCTTCAGTAGGACAACGTTCCACCCAATCATAGACACAATCAAGACTTCCAAACTTGAATAGGTCACCCTCAAGCAAAGGAAATGGATACATAGAGTGAGGAACATTCAAAACAACCCTTATCAAACACAAAAACATATATCAAAATAAATATAATCCACTCTCCTCCCTCTACAACAAGGATCAATTTTAACCCACAAATTAATTCCACTCCATGCACATTTTCTTCCCCCCTACAACACCAATGAATGAGGATTCTCCAATCACCTAATTGCCCCTTAGTATATCTCCATCCACTTAAAGGATTTACATTCTTTTCTAGACAAGATATAATCCATGTATGCGAAGAATCTTGTTGCTTCAATTGAAGCATATATCATCACCCAGATCTCAATTCTAGTTGCATTCTTGTGGCATTCCAACATACTTTAAGTAATTGCAATCCAAATAACCCATCCATAAAAGGAAACACATCCATTTAAAGAGGATAAATTGAAATACAACCAAGGTAACTCAACCCAGCGTCAAAAGTAACTCAAAGGTTCCACCAAGTAACTCTCGGTGAGGTGGCAACCCAAAAACAAGACAACTAACTTCAAGTAATTCAAATTCCTCCACTAGGTGACTCAAATTCATACCCAAGTAAGTCCCATCCATGAGCCAATCCGAATTGGTGGAAAAATTAACTCCCAGGTAGCAACAAGAAAAATATTCCCTTCCCAAAATAGAAAAGGAGGAGTTACACAAGGATTTACACCCCTATAAGCTAAAAATAGCCAGTGAGGGTGCGTGAGAGGATAAGAGCATCAAAAGTGGGTCCAAGACAACCAATATCTGCACACTAGTTAGGTAAGATGAGAGGAAGTGAGTACTAAGGCTAAATAATGACCCAAAATACCCCAAATAACTCATAACGCCTACCAAGGAGGGTTCACTTCACAAAAGGGACCACGTTAAACTTTAAAACAAAGTGTAAGAACACCACCAATGTCTAATTAACACAACATTTAAGGAACAAAGAAAATTTTTAGGGAGAGCAACAACTCTTAGACCCCAAATTCCCCTCACTTATCCATCCATGACCCCCCAACCACATTAGTTTCCATTATTGAGCTAGTTTATTTAATATAAATAAAATAAATTATTAAATAAAATAACATTATTAATAATAAAATAACATCATTAATAATAAAATAATGTCAAAAACCATGAAATGGGCAGCTAGTACCATACACAACCACAAATGAATACATAAACATAGGTCTAATAGGTTTACCACTCTAGGGGTATTAGATCTCCCCTATGATTACACAATGCATCATCCTCAATTCATCTTTATTATTGTTGGGATATTATAAACCCACTTTATACTTGGGAAACAATATTTAATCATTATTGATTAATTTCCTACCTACTAGCCTAGATAGTTGGCATCCACTTGCACCACTTGGTCAACACTTTCCATATATACCCTAGGAGCGCCTTTATCTTGATTTTGGTTAGATCTTGCCAACTTTGACTTCTAGAAATAGTAACTACGCCTTCCTGTAGATTTTGTTTTTATACTGCTTTTATCCTGCTTTTTAGTGCATAAGGTAAAGCTAGTCAACTAGGAAACCATTATCTTTTGTTGCCAACCCATCTTCCATAATTTTCTCTCATTTTTCCATGATTAGAATTTTTTTCCATCACTCATGAAAACTCACTTATGGTTCATCCAATTTGTGAGGTCCTTGCCCAATTTGGAAAGTGCTTTATCCACCTATGGGGGTTTATCATATTTGGTAAGTTAACTTTATGAGATAGCATGAGTTGTCTCCTAAGCAACTCGAATTTACCTTCGAAGGATGTATTATTTATGTATACTAATTTTATCAATAATACATGGAAGCATATTGAATCATTCTTCACTTGTTTTGTATCCAGTCTTACTATTCATCAATAATTATCTTGTAGCTAGATCTACTTCATATGTTTTCTTCTTTGCATTAGAGTTGTTATTTCTACATGGTATCGGAGCTCTCTTATACGGTATCAGAGCACAAGGGTTATCGAGTTCTACAGAGTTGAGGAGATATATGTTCTCTCTATTAGAGCACATCTAGTCTCATATCCCTCTTTGAAGAAGAGCTTGAATTGAGCTTACAAGATTTTGTCCTAGTTTTATTTGTGCAGGTTGCAGAGAGTATCTTCTTGAGTGCATCAACATCTTAGTGTGGATTCTTCTTCATATACGATCTTGGATCCCTTCAACTATCATGAATGGAAGGCCAAGATTGGTATTCTATTGCACAGTAAGGGACTCTATAGAGGTTCTATGGCTTTAGAAAATGAACCAAATTAGGTTGTTGAGAAATCTAAGTGGCATAATAGGTTGAGTGAATCCGATGGATTTGTTTTTCTCTTTGTTTCTCCTGATATAATCTTTCATCTAGATGGTTTGACACTCCAAACCAAGTATGGACCAAACTTAAGTCTCTCTTTGGAGTACAAGGTGAGATAAGAGCGCATCAGTTGGAGAATGACTTATTCTCATTGAGTCCAAGCAGTTTCAAATCCATTGAGGGGTTCTTCACCAAATTCAAGTCACTTGTTCGATTTCTAAAGCAATATGGGATTGATAAAGAGGAATATCAGTTGATCATTTCCATCCTATCAAGCGTGGGTCCTGAATACTTAGTTTTTATGTCTACTTTTCATGCTACTAGGATTGTTATTTCTATTTGGAATATGACTTCTTTGAGTACATTATTTGATTCACTGACAAAGGAGAAATATAAATTGATCTAGACAGGTGGTCTTATATCCTCCAAGGGAAAGGATAATTCTCTGATTGTTCAAGGTAGAAAGAATGCAAGATCAAAAGAGAAGCAAATTGTGAAAGAGAAGAAGCCAAAGCTAGATATAGAAGATGAAAGTTTGAAGCCTATTGATGAAGGTTCAATGAAGAAAGTCAATAAGAAAGGGAGTGAATACAAGTGTTCTTATTGCAGAAAGGTATTTCATCATGAGAGGAATTTTTTCAATAATAATATGGACATCATGTCTCACCTACTTGAGAAGCATAACATTGAAGTTCCATATTAGCTAGAGAAGCCTGTTGAATCCTCAGAATATTGCCATACCATGCAATTCCAAGGTGATATAAACTATGCATTTAGTGACATATTTAAATAATTTCCTAAAATATCTAATATATATTCACTTTCTGATATATCAGAACCAGAAATATCAGATTATTTCTTGAGTAATCCACCTATCAGTCTCCTAGATTCATCTCCCAATAATTGTGATTTTTCAATACATCCTGACTTGTCTTTAAGAAGATATTCCTCACTTTATTCAAGTGATTATAATTCTAATTTAGAATCATGTTTTTAGGATAATATTCATGCTATGACATCATCCACACCATCAAACATACCTCTAAATACTTCTAAGACTCAACAAACCCCAAGTTCACTAGATTTGTCATTGGTTTCTTATATCCGAATTAGAGGAAATTCCAACTCAAAATGGGCCTTTTAACTTAACTCAAATTCCATGTCATCATGTGTTAGCCAATGAAATTGATTTAAATTTGAAATACCGTACATAGGTCTTAAACACTTTTTTAATATAAATTTGGGGATAGGTATCATAAAAAAAACTACTTTTTTTGTTTGTATTTTCGACATATCTCCCCGTGTTTTTACTCAAATTTCGATTAGGAGAGCTTGTTGGATGCAGAATTAAATTCCACATCCAATGAGTACCCACTCGGCATACTTTTGACGGAACCCACCACCCCAAAAACAAGAAATACCTGAAAAAACATGATGATGATGTCATCATCACTTTTTTTCCAGGTATTTCTTGTTTTTGGGGTAGCGAGGTCCGTCAAAAGTATGCCTAGTGGGTACTCATTGGATGCGGAATTTAATTCCACATCCAATGAGCTCTTCTGATTGAAATTTGAGTAAAAACACGGGGGATATGTTGAAAATACAAACAAAAAAGTAGTTTTTTTTTTCTTCCTCCAAAATTAATAAATATTATTTTATTAATTTTTTTTAGGAGGCCCATTTTGAGTTGAAATTTCCTCTAATGAAATGGTTTCAAGTCTTGCCTATTTTTCACTGGTTGGTTATCAATGAACTTATTCATCATTGGAATTATATTACACATGTTTTAATCTATTATAAAAACTTATGGTTCAGATCTCAAGTCCATCCATCCTTCAGATTTTTACACTCATCAATTTTCCCCAATTGCTCATCCTTTTCCTACTCTAGCCCCATATCCTCATGGAGAGACTAATCCTTTGGTATTTTTTGTTCCATATGATATATATATCAGAGTATTTTCATCCTCATATACTATTTAGGAAGGTGCTACATCATATTGGAAGAAATATATGTGATCCACATCACCATTTTGCAGCTATACAAGGAACTGATTGTGTTGATTTTTTCTGCTCTTTGGGAAGGAGTATGCACATATCTCTTTTCCTTTTCAGATTGTGTTTTCAGATCAGAGTTTTTTAACAGCAAGATTCATTTGGATAATGCTGCTACTTTATCAGATGATGAGCTACAACGAATTTCTCCTCTTCCTTCTTGTAGATTCTACACTCTAGCACATGATAATGGAGTTCACAATTTCTTCATAAAAGTATTTCACAAGAAGTAGTTCATTCAGCTCATTAAATTGAAGATAAAGACATAATTAAAGACATGTTTCAAATTTTGTGCCTTGTCCTCTATTCAGGGAGGATTTTCCCCGTGTAGTTTGGCCTCTTTCCTCAACTTTTATGGACATGAATAATTGTAAAGGGTGACCAAAACCTTGTTGTTGGGCCCTATATACACCTATATGCATCTAATTATTTCAGACATATAATCATAAAGTCAGAACTAAATGGGGGTGTTGGGACATTATAAACCCAGTTCATACTTAGGATAACAATATTTAATAATTATTGATTAATTTCTGACCTACTAGCCTAGATAGTTGGCATCAACTTGCACCACTTGGTCAACACTTTCCATATATACCCCAGGAGTGCCTTTATCCTGATTCTGGTTGGATTCTTCCAACTTTATTGACTGCCAGAATTAGTAATTGTGCCTTCATGTATAGTATGTGTTTATACTTCTTTTATCACACTTTTATGTGGATAAGGTAAAGCTAGTCAACTAGGAAACGACTATCTTTTGTTTCCAACCCATCCTCCATGATTTTCTCTCCATATTCCATGATTATAATTTTTTTCCATCACCCATAACAACTCACTCATGGTTCATCCAATTCATGAGGTACTTGACAAATTTGGAAAGTGCTTTAGCCACCTATGGGGGTTTATCATATTTGGTAAGTCAACTTTATGACCTAGCATGAGTTGTCTCCTAAAAAACATGAATTTACCTATGAAGGATGTATTATTTATGTACACTAAGTTGATCAATAATACATGGAGAGATATTGGATCATTCTTCACTTCTCTTGTTTCCATTCTTACTATTCATCTCTCTATTTTCCTTCTGCATACTTGTGAGAATTATCTTGCAGCTAGATCTACTTCCCATTTTTTATTCTTAGCATTAGAGCTGCTATTTCTACATGGTATTAGATATCTCCTACAATTATATACCTTCCATAGAAAAATAAATTCAAAGGTGAGGGAATGCTTACCTCATTGCATCTTTCGACTCCCATGTTGCGTCTTCAGGGCTATAACGGGTCCATGGAACTTTACCTACCTAATCTCTATGTTGCAGAGTATTTTGACTTTGTTTCCTAATATGGAAACATGTTGTACCATAAAATCCCCATCTAGTTCCACCTAAATCAAATTCCAATCATTACCACATGATTAATATCCAACATATATACTTTTCCACAATAATATATCATCACAAGACTATCAACTTAAAGAACCAAATTACATTCCAATCAATCACATGACTGGCATCTAGCATATATTTTTTTAACAAAGACACGTGAAAAATATTATGCACTTTTATGCAAGAAAGTAAGGAAAGCTCATATGAAATAGGTCTTATTCTCTCTAGGATCTCAAAGGGTCCACAATATCTAGAAGAAACATTGGAGAAGTTTCCTAAGTTCAAGGTACTATTCTTAGGCCTGACTTTAAAAAAGACATGATCTCCAACATTAAATTGCCTTTCACTTTTACCCTTATCTATATATATTTTTGTCTGTCCTAAGCTTCTTTCAAAATTTTCTTGATCTTAACCCTCCGATCTTCCATTTCCTCCAGAAGTTCCAGTCCAATAATAAATATGTCTTTAAAATTGTCCCAACTGATAGGAGTATTGTACTTTCTTCCATACAATGATTCAAAAGGACTCATCTTTAGAGAGGCATCATATCCATTGTTGTAAGAATACTCTAATAATCCTCTCACTTAGATGGTTTCTCCATCACATACATTCTCAACATATCCTTAATAAGCTAATAGACTCTTTCTATTTGACCATCTGTCTGAGGATGGTATCTTGTATTCCTATTCGAATATGTACCAAAACCTTTGAACAATCCTTTCCAAATGTTACCAATGAATTTCTAATCTAGCACTAAGACTATAACTAAGTTTTGGAATCCCATGCAATATGTAAATATCTTTTATAAAAATGTCTGCAATATTAGTTGATGTATGAGTTGTCTTGATTGGAATAAAATGAGCTGCTTTAGTCAACTTATCCACCACCTCCATGATGGCATCATGTTGTGATCTTGTCTTAGGAAATCTTGTAATGAAATCCATAGTGACCACATCCCACTTCCATTTTGGTATAGGAAATGGCTACAACAACCCACCTGGATTCCTATGTTCTGGTTTAACTTTCTGACACTCCATGCATCTAGCTATGTACTCTGCAACATACTACTTTATTTCTATCCAAAAGTACCGCTTCTTCATAGCTGCTACTATTTTTTGATACCCCGAATGTCTTGCATATGGTACATTATTCATCTCTTTCAAAAACTTGTTTCTTAGACCTTCACAGCTTGGTACAGAAACTATGTCCTTATGCAAGAGAATCTCATTCTCTTCCAAACAGTATTTATCAAATTTCTAAGGTACTCTTTTTTGCTGCAATTCATGTATTACCTGTTGGTAATGTTCATTAGCATAGAATTCAAGAATCATTTTTTTAAATATGAAGTGCCAGAACTAATGGAAACAAGATGCATCACATGCATCTTATTGCTAAGTGCATCAACCACCTTATTTTCCTTACGTTTGATGTGCCTGATAGAAAAATAATATTCGCAAAGAAATTCCATACACCTTCTCTATCTGGGATTCAAGTTAGGTTTTTCAAATAAATACTTTAAACATTCATGATCAGTTCGCAAATAAAATTTCTTACCCATCAAGTAATGTCTCCACCTTTTCAAAGCGTGAGTGATGACTACAAGCTCAAGCTCATGACTGGCATAGTTTTGCTCGTGCCGATTTAACTTTATGGATTCAAGATTGACCACATATCCATTGAAAAATCCATTGATGCATTTATTGCATGCATCTGTGCACACAACAAAGCCTCTATCAGGATCTGCAATCTTAGAAACTGCTGTGCTATTAAGAAACTACTTGAGCCTCTGGAAACTGCTTTCAGACTTAGAATTTCGCTTGAACCTCACACCTTTCTTCTACAGAGAGGTGATGGGATGTGTTATCCTTGAGAATCATTTAATGAATCTCCTATAGTAACATGCTAATCCAATGCAATATCTGACTTCTAAAACATTCTTTAGTGTTGGCCAATCTATGATGGCTTCTATGTTTTTAGGATCTACTGAAGATATCCCTTCTAAAATGGTGTGCCCCAAGTACTGCATTTTGTTCTAATAGAGTGGACACTTAATAAGCTTGGCATACAACTGATTATGCTTGAGCACTTGCATTACCAACCTTAGATGCTATTCATGTTCTTCTTCTATCTTGGAATAGATGAGGATGTCATATAAGAACAAAATCACAAATTTATCCAAATACTTTATGAAGACTTCCTTCACTAAACACATGAATGTTGTTGGAGCATTTGTTTACTCAAAAGGCACTACTGCCAACTCATAGTGTCCATACCTTTTTCTGAAGGTTTCCTTACTGATATATTCATTTCTTATTCTTACTTGGTGATATCCTCATTTGAGATCTATCTTCAATAATACCTCAGCTCCCATTAGCCGATCGAATAGATCATCATTTCTAGGAAAAGGATACTTTTTTTTTTTATGGTTGCTTTGTTCCAATGTCTATAATCAATGTAGAGTCTTAGAGTTCCATCCTTCTTCTTCAAAAACAACATTAGAGCTCCCCAATGTGACACACTAGACCTTATGTAAACTTTCTTTAGAATCTCTTCTAATTGCACATGCAACTCTTTCAAATCTAGTGTGTTCATTTTGTAAGGTGCTTTTGATGAAGAAACTGCACCTAGAACCAAGTCAATAGAGAAGTCAACTTCTCTTATAGGTGGAACTCCTTGTGGTTCTTGGACTACATATGAAAAATATTGTAACACTAGAAAGTCTTTTAGTTATGTTTCTTTTCCTTGTTTTCACTCCTCCACATGGTTTCCATACAACTGGAAACCTTTCTTGCAACACTTCTTCAATTGGAAGGCTGAAATCTATCTCAGATATATGAGTCTTGGTATACCTCTCATTGTCACTTGATTTCCTTCTTTTTCCATAGATGTGTAAGTATTGTTATGGAATTCAAGTATGGAATGATGTGCATCCAACCAATCCATGCCAATCAGTATATCATATGAGCCTAAAGGTATGATAATGAAATATACAAAAAAAATTAGGCCATTCATTCCCAAACGACACTTTCTTACTATTTCTATGACTTTCCTTCTAATACCTATAATGAATTGCACCAAGCTTGTTGTCTCAATCTTTCTTTTCTTCAAGTGACACTTCTCAACCAGGATAGGTGCAATATAACTATGACTAGCTCCATAATGAATCAATATAGATATAGGTTCACTAGTAATCTTCCCTACCACTTCAATCATTCTTAATTTTTTTTTTTAACAGAAACAGAAATGAGAAATATATTAACAGGCTGTGCACAGCCATTCATTACAGCCGAAGGAAGAGATATAATGCCGGCAGATCAAAATTGTTGCACAACTGGCATGTCTTGAAAGTTTCCCATAAAACAGAGCATATGATCTTTCCATGATTACAAAAGTTGTGGGTAGTAAATACCCTCACAAACTGGCTACAGAGAAAAATGCAGAAAAACATGACCCATACAAAATTGCAAAATTAAACAAGAGACATAAGTTAAATGCCTATCATAGCCCTGGGCTGCAGAACCGATTCTTCATCCATGGGTTGATCACCTGATTCGTTAACTCCCTTAACCCTGCTTTCCTGGTTCATTGAGATGAACTTCTCAAGTTATTCCTCTATTCGTTCAACCCTTCCCAGCAGCTCGCGCATGTTGCTCTCAAGATCGTCTGTTCGAGCACCAAGATTGCTGATATCAAGCGATATGCGACTCACAGTTTCACTCATGCCTTTAATTTCCTTGGCCATTTCTTTATTGTCCATCACCCCTATGGCTGTCATCTCGTGCAGCCTGAGAAGATTCTTCTTTATGTCCATCAGCCCAGCATTATCACCATAGTGAGCCATCCCTCGAGAGTCAGCCGTAATTGCTATTCGGGAGAACTGAATATGCAGAGGATAATCTGGACTGTCTTGGTTCTCACCACAACACCCTGTTGAAACAATCCAAAGGTCGACAATTTATTATTGGATAGTGGAAACACTGAGACTGTTTGAGAAATACAACGTTCCCAAGACGTCTTTCTGCCAGCCAGAGCAAAGGAAGCCTAAAACCTTGTCCAGTCTGTCTTCTCGAAATGGAGAAGTATCTACATGAATACCGGCGCCCCAGGATGCTGAGGGATAACTACAATTACATGAGAAGAAGGCAGACAGAGTGAGGTGCTCTTTAACAAAGGCCCAAATTAGGGGGAGCTCATGCCAAGGGATTCCCTACAGTCTCCCATTCCCCACTCCAGCTACCACATTCAGCAAAAAATTCACAGAACCAGAAGAACCGTGACCAAAATCCAGAAGGTTGCAATGGAGCGAGTCTAAGCAATGAGGAGACATAGTGAAAGGTATAGAGAGCCACCAATTGTGCGAGAGAAGATGGTAATAAATTGGAGGCCTGTGAGGCTTTAATTCCTCTGCTGCCGAGAGAGAATGATCCATCCACGCGGCCTGCAAAGGAGAGCATGCAGGACTTGACATTGAAAGCGAGGAGCCACCAAGAAAAGAGTTGAAGTGATGGCCAGCTGGAGGGAGGGCGTCGAGAAGGCAGATGGGGGAGGGGATAGGGAGAAGGAAAGGGGGGATGTGGGGGGGAAAGCTAGAAAGGGGGGAAAGGAAAACCAAGGGGAAGGATAGAAGACCATACAAACACCAATAAATTTCTCCAAAAGATAAGGACTCCATTTTAAAGATTTGCATGAGAGAGCGAGGAGGAGTACTAAAGCTTCTCGTCATGGAATGAATTTTAGAGAGGGAGGATCGCCATCTTGGCTGTAGAGGCCTTGAGAGAGACTGGCACCTATGTTAGCCATGATATCTACTTCCTTATTATTTTGACGAAGAATGTGGAAAACCTGAAAGGATTGAGGCAGAAGAAGCTTAGCTTTTTTATATAATCGACGACATTTGATATCACCTGTAGGATACCCATTGACATCTTACAGATGACGTGCCTGGAGTCACCAAATATCAGGACCTTCCGGAGATTTTTGTCTCGTGTGAGATGGAGACCCTAGAGAAGAGCCATCCATCCAGCTTCGTTGTTGGTTCTAGAGCCAAGACCCCAGGCAAATCTTTGTTCCACTTGTCCTCCGGGATCCAACAAGATCCCACCCGCTCCTGCCACCCCTGGGTTACCTTTCGAAGCCCCATCGAAGAATAAGGAGTAAGAATTTTTATCCCTGAGCGAGGACTGAAAGTCTTTGGAGGAAAGATGAATTTCCCACTGGAGAGTGCGACTAGAATGAGTTGTTCTTTCGAAGACAATTTTGGACTGAAGGGAGCTATTCTCATAGGGTTCAGAAATAGACTCTTGCTGGGGGTAGCAGATGTGGTTTGTGGCGAATTTTTCTGCTATCATTCCTATGGTTTTTGATGCTATGCGAACTGGGACGACCTTTTGCTCCTTGAAGATGGCACGATTTCTGGCCAGCCATAATTGCCATCAGAGATTTTTTGGAATGGCTGCCCAAAGACGAATTAGAATTGGCTTCTTGGTCAAAGATCCTGGAAACAAATTGGCCCAATCTTTAAAAAGCTGAGCTGCGTTATCTGGAAGATCTCGATTGAAATCCTTGGGGAGGACGATTTTCCAAACAGACATGGAGACTTTGCATTGAAGAAACAGATGGCTGGAGGTTTCTTCTGCAGAATTACACAAAGCACAGTGAGATGGTCCAAGGATGCCTCTTTTTCTTAAATTTTCTGCAGTTAAAAGCTTGTTATGCAGGAGAAGCCAATTGAAGTTGTTGACTTTAGGGATGCTATCGGGATGCCAAACCTTTTTCCATATTTTATCTGCCATTATCTGTTCCTTGGATATTATTTTATATCCTTCTTTTATAGTATACTGCCCTGATTTTCCCCAACCCAACCGATCCTTAGCTGAGAGACTCGAAGGGGATAGACCATGCAGGGAGGAAAGGAAAAGGTCGGCCTCGTTTCTCAAGTGATCTGGAGGAGAGATGTCCTTCCACCCAATCCATTGGCCATCCTCATCCCACCGAGATAGGTCAAAGAGCGAGAGGATCTCCTGTTCTGACATCCATTCAGAGAAGGGGCCCAAGCCTGGAATAGAAGATCGCTGAGGATGCCCTAAGATGCTGTTGCTCCAGATGTTTATTTTTTTCCCATTGCCGGGGATCCAATAACAATTTTCTTTGATTGTATTGATTGAATCCTTGCACAGCTACCACAAAGTAGTGCCTTTCCCTTTCCATTCACCATCCAACATTTTTGTTCTTGGCTTCTTAATGTATTTTTTCCTGAGAACTTCCTTCCACCATTCCTTCTTTCCACTAACCAATCTCCAGATCAAATTGGCCCCCATGGCTTTACTAGTGATCTTCGAATCTCTGATACCTAACCCCCCGTGACTTTTGGCACGCTTGATAATTTCCCACTTGACCAGGTGGAACTTCTTTGTTTGAGTTTTCCCTCCCTGCCAGAGGAATTTTCTGATTTCTTTACAAATGCTGGTGATGACCTTCTTCGGAGCTAGAACCATCGAGCTCGTATAAATAGGGTAGGATGAGAGAATGGATTGGATAAGGACTATCTTTCCAGCTATATTTAACCATCTTGTCCCCAAGGATTGAGTCTTAGCTTTGATTTTCTCAATGAGGGATTCCACATAGAGGAGGTCAGAGATTTTTTGACTATAGGAATGCCCAGGTAGTTGAAGTGAGTCCAGTTAGGATTGGTTTTAATTTGCAGAATTTGAGAGATACTGCGGAGGGTGGGGGCGGGACAGTTCCAGCTATAGATTTGACATTTTTATTTATTTCCTGAGCTCCTAGAGGTCTGAAGGAAGAGATCCAAGGGATTTAGGTAGTTTCTAGCAATCTGTGTGGAAGCTATTCTGAGAAAGATGGAGTCATCAGCGAACAGAGCGTGATTGATAGGAGGCACTCCATTCCTAAAGGAGAGTCCTGGAAGAGAAGCTTCAGAAAGAAGCCTATTCAATCTTTTGCTAAGGGAATCAGTGACCAGAATGTAAAGGAAGGGGGAGAGCGGACATCCTTGCCTAACCCCACGAGAGGATTTGAAGAATTCAGTGGGCCTGCCATTGATAAGAGGGGCTATCCAGGGGGAAGAGATGCAGGCTTGAACTTGATTAATGAAAACCGAGGGGAAACCAAACCTTTCCATCACCATGACAATGAAGGAATGTCTCAGTCTGTCAAAGGCATTTGCCAGGTCCAGCTTGATGGCCATCCCAGGCTCTCTTCGTTTAGTGCTTGAGTGGATCGCTTCTTGCACTAGAAGGATATTATCACTGATATGCCTGCCAGAGACGAATCCACCTTGATTGGGAGAGATAAGGGTAGGGATGACTTGTTTGATCCTCAAGGACAGCACTTTTGAGAATATTTTATAGGAAGCATTGCACGAGGAAATGGGCCGGAATCTTTTGACGAAAGAGGGCTTAGAGTCTTTAGGAATGAGGGCCAAAAATGAGGAGTTGGTGGCTCCTACCATATTTCCTTTTGCCATCCAGGTTATAAGGCGCATGAAGTCTCTTTTAATAAGGGGCCAGAAAGTCCTGTAGAAGCAGATAGGGAAACCATCCGGACCTGGGGCTTTATCCAGGTGAAGGCTCCAGATTGCTTTTGTTACTTCTTCTTCCTGGATGGGGGATTCTAAATGGGTTTTCGTTTGGGGGCTTATAAGGGAGGGAATATCAGAGGCCATTTCTTCCAAAATATAGCGAGGGACTTGCTCCTCATCGTTATATAAATGCTCAAAGAAATTTCTTACCTCTGTGATGATAGCGACTTGCCCTTGAATGACCAAGCCATCTTCATTATTGAGTTCTCTAATTGTGTTCCAGCGCTGCCTGTCCCTGCACTGGTTCTGGAAAAATTTTGTGTTCTGGTCTCCCCCTTTGAGCCACAAGACACGCGATCGGAGTCTCCATTCTTCTTCAATTTGCCGTAAAATTTTCTGGAGTTTTGTTTCCAGCTCCATTTCTTTGATGAGGTGTTCTTTAGTGACCATGCAAACCTCCATTTCTTCTTGCAATCGTTCCATTTCTGTCAAGATGAGTTCTTTTTGCTTGGCGGGTTCTTGATAATGAGTTTTTACCCAAGCCTTGAGGGAAACTTTCACCCTTTTAAGCTTTTGTTCCCATGAAAAAGCTGGAGTGCCTGGTATGAAACAGCGCCAAGATTTGACTATAATATCCTTGGCCTCTGCCGATTCCAGCCATAACCGATTGAACCGAAATGGGAGAGGCCCCAGATTTTCTTCCGGTGGAAAGAAGAGACAAATGGGTTTATGGTATGAAAATACCGAGCACAGGAGTTTAACTTCCGGGATAGAATTAATCATATGAGTGCTAACCAAGAACCGGTCAATACGGGCGGAAATATGCCCAGGACCCATGCGTTTTTTGCTCCAAGTATACGTGCCATTTTTGGGGATGATGTCTATAAGGTTCCATTGAGAGATGAGGTCTTCTAAACGCTCCCCGAAGGGATCCCTTACCTTGGATCCTCCTCTACGCTCAGCTGCCAATATGGTAGTATTGAAGTCCCATGCGATGAAGCAAGGGAGGAGCTTTTTGTCCTCACACTGCTCCTCTAAGGATGTCCAGAAGCTATCCTTCTGCGCGTTCAGGGTTGGACCATAAATGTTCCCAACCCAAAACTGTTCTTTGCTTTCTTTGTTCTTGAGTTTTATAAAAAGCCAATTTCTGTTTTCTAAAGTAGAAATAAATTCAAACTTATCTGTGTTCCACCAGCTTAGGAGGCCTCCTGAAGCTCCCATAGCATTGGTGGCTATACCGTTTCCTTTTGGCCAAATGCTTTTAATGGCCGCCATGCTGTCTTCGGCAGATTTTTTAGTCTCCTGGATAAGAAGGATTGAGGCTGAATCCATGGATTTGAATCTTTTAATTACTTCTAATTTTTGCATACCACCCAAACCTCTACAATTCCAGGAGACTATTTTCATTATTTCTTGTGCTGTTTGAGGGCCTTTTCTCTCTCCTTTCTTTCCTCCTCCGCACTCATGAGATATTTGCTTGCTTGCGAGGTTTTAACCAGGAAGTCTAAGTTAGACTGCTTTCTTGCCACCTTTTCCCTTGCTGCTTCCTGCTCGCGAATGACTTTATTGGTTTTCCTTCCTTTCCTGGAGAGAGGTTCTTGTTCTTCTATAGAGGTATCTGTCATTTCCTCTGTGCTTGCTTTTGCCTTAGATCTAGTGACTGATCCTTCGGAGATCATCTCCATCTCCTTCTTGCTTTTGGAGTGATCAGCTGCTGCTTCTTGAGATTTTTGGGGCTGAATGATTGTCTCTGGGACTTCAACGATCTGGTGCCTCACCTGATCGGGGATGTATTCTTGATTCTCTGGATTCTCTACGAGGTTTTCTTCATCCTGAGTCTCTACCTCCAAGGACGCAAACTTGTTTCCGGGGGTGCTTTTTGCCGTGGGGATTTGCTGTTTTTGGGACTTGGCAGCCTTCTTCCCATTAGCAATATTCCAACCCTCACTAGTAGGGTTTTCCGATAGGGGTTTTTCTGGCTTCTTCGGACAGGACTTGGCGAAATGACCATATTCATGACAGTATTTACACTTGAATGGAATTTGCTCATAGCCTAATGTTTGAAGATGGTTCCATCCGTTAATGGAAAGCATTATAGATTCTGGCAAGCCTTTTTCTAGGTCAACTTCAACACATATTCTGGCGTAGGAAAAAATTGGGGCTTTTGGCTCAGACTTGTCCACGTATTTCCCTAGGTTATTCCCTATTTCTCGAAAATCCTCATCATTCCAACAGTGAAGGGGAAGGTGGGGAAGCTTTACCCATACAGGAAGTGCTTTTGGAATGTCCTTCTTGGGATTAAAGGTTAGGTCCCATTTGTTCAGATACATACCTCGAGGGCCCATAAAATATGGCCCATTCCTGAAGATTAGGTCCCGATCCTCCTTCTTTTCAAAGATGAAAGCAAAGTACCCTTTTCCACAAAAGATTTGTTGAACTTCTCCCTGTATTAGGGTTCTCCAGTTCTTGTTCAACCAAATCTCCACAGATCGCGGGGATGTCCAAAGTCCAGTGAACAGACCGATAAGGCCCTTTTCAGAGAGAGTAACAGCCTTCCTTTTAGAGGCAGAAGAGCTGAGCTTAACCTCTGGAACATCGGCAAGCTTGACGAATCTGGAAGCAGGGGCCACAGCTGGCTGATCACACGGAAGGGACGCCACAATGTTCTGGAATCTATCCTCAAAAGAGGCAGGGTTGGGCGGATCCATGATAGAGCCGCCGACCAGCGGCGAGCACCCACGGCGAGGCTAGGGTTAGCTTCTCAGAGGGATGCGTGATCCAGACTTGGCGGTGAACAGGGAAAAATCACCTTTGATGAATACATCAACAGCTTCAATCATTCTTCATTCATAATATGCTTATCTTACATTAAAAGCTACATAGATTCTTGAAGCAATGCTTCCAACATCTCCAACAGTTAAGGATTCTACATTATGAACCTTTTCCATGGTGTTTCATTTAAATGGGTAGTTCCTAGCATAACGATTCCGTTTAGATGACTAGCATTCAATAGGTGGTCTTGATACTCCTCCTACTCTAGTTGTATTTTTCTCTTGTTGCACTTGTTGATAGGAGTTATTGACGGAGGAAAGGAGTTGAAATCCTTTCTTCCTTTGTTCTTGCATGCTTATTTTATTATCCTTTCAGTATTTCTTGTGCAGGGATTGGTCCTTGTTAGGATCATAAATATGATTTGATTTCCAAATCACTTCTCTAAGAGTCTTTGATCTATCATGTTGTATCTTGTATGTATAGAGGGATGGCAAAATGCTTACAAATCTCTGAATCTTCACCTTTTCATCCTCTATAAATTCAACATACTTTAGAATCTCTATGAGTATTTTCTCATAGGATTCCATGATCAAGTTTCCCAACTTGAGCTCAAAGAAGTCTTCCATATTTATGTCATAATAGTGCTTTTCAAATATCCTCTTCTTAGATATGAGTAGGATTCTTTCTAGACTGCTTGAAGAATATCCTTCCCTATTTTCTGGAGAGGATTTGTGATAATGTTTCCTTGAAGATGATCTGGATCGTGCATCTACTCTTCTAGATACATGTCTTCTAACATGTTGACCACTTAAGGAACTTTTTATATGTTTCAGGATTTGCATGATCTAGTTTTGTGTGTGAATAATTCTTTCATTATCTTCCTTACAAGTTTTCACATCCATTTGCAAGTTTCTTACTAAATATTCTAGGTTCAAAGGATTATCAATTTTATTATTCCCATTAGTTCTTGTTTTTATTCTACCAAATCTGTTACCAACACATTCTTCCTCCAGAGCATGAGGATCTCGTCCTTCTTCGAACTCCATTTTTATCTCTGAACTCTAAACTCTTTTTGCTTGGTTTGTTTGATTTCAAAATTAAAGGTCACATTGCATGCTCACACCACAATGGATATTGCAATGGAAATATTACAAATCATTGTTAGACGACTACATAAACTCATTAATTAATAATACTATCTTCCATTTACATTCCACTAATTGAACAATGGAGGTTAAGATTCTTTCACAACACTGTAATTGCAAATGCATAAAATCAACTCTTGTATGCATATATACACAGAGTTATAAAATTGTAGAAGGCCCAATGGTCTCAATGTTGAAACCTTCAGATTTGGTACCACTTGTCATGTCCGCAGACCCCTAAACAAAGGTCAGATACACCAAAGGACCATAGGGGAACGCTAAAAAAACTCTTTACACAACATAATAAGATTCTAAGGCCAAGCTAATGTTATAGCTGATTTTACCACATTTGGTAGATCACACCGTTATGGACTTCCATATCCCTCTGTAGACTCCTTGGACACATATTGCTCAAGTTATACTTTGATGTCCAAAAAAAGTCCCTAAAAACATCTATTTATGTGTATACACGACTTTTAATCCAATATCCGTGTTTACACACAGATTTTGAGCCAATACCCGTGTACATCGAAAAATGTGCATAAAAACAAAAAAATTTGGAGTTTTCCTCTTTGAGTCCCAAATAATTGACTCTTAGCTTTCCATATTCCTGGAAAACACTTCGCTCGACTCTCCATTGCCTATTGGAGGGATATATATTGAGCATATTGGATGCATTGAAGGAGGAGAATTTTTGATAGCAAGGAAACTATAGTTCATTGTTTCCTCACTTATTTATTGTTGAGTCTGCATCCCCTTATCCATTTGGAGCACACATTGCTGCTCTTCCCAAGCTTGCCTTTGCTTTGTAAGATTCCCATTGAGATGGAGAATTGAAGTGGTGGAGGCCCACATGGAGGAGTCAGTTTCTCCATTTCGACAAGGTGCTGACAAAATTTGTCACTATTCTATCTTTGTTTATTATTAATAGAAATATCCATTTCTCCTCCATTACATGTGTATAAATATGAATGTTTTTTCCATGGATGTAGTTATATTTGCTTATACATGATGGTTTATATATGCTAGAGTAGGCCGAACACTTTGATATATAGCATGCTTTTCTTGTTTGCTGTTGTTGAGAATGAATTATAAATACAAGCGTGTTGGAAAATCTTAACGGGGATCTACATCAACTATCTGGAATAAGGTACAATTCACATCCCTTAGTGTTAGATGTATTTATTTCTCTTGCATATTGGAATGGATTGATTTCTGGTGTCATTCAGTCTGTTATCTACCCTAGCCATAGGAATTTTCTCTTCATAACAGAATTGGTGACTCTGCTGGGGAGGTTCCTTGTTTTTATTTAGGGATTGGGTGCACAATGTGTTTGACTTGCTCTCTCTTTCTCCCTGTTTCTATGTCGCATTTAGTAGTATGTTCATTCATTGACACTCCCCTAGAGTGGTTCGACCCTTGGCCTACTTTTTACCACTTTCTTCTTTGTACACATGGGTTTCAACTGAAAAATCACGTACATATGCTACTGTGCTTTGAACAGTCACGTACATCCTCACTTTTGGTTGAGTTTTTGATGTGGGAAGTTGATGGGTGGGTTGTGAGTGTGGCTAGGTCTTCCTAAGTATTGATGTTGTCTGTTGATTGCTTCTTTTGTGACCAGAGACCCCTTTTTCATTGATTTTTCTTTGAAAGTACTTCTACCCATTTATCTCTTTATTTTGTTTTTCCATTGGTGCATTAGTCTTTTTGTCTCGATGTCTTACTGGTATTGTGTTTGATGCTTGCTACAGAGACTGAGAATTTTAATGACTTTTATTGCATTTCCATTCTTTTATATTGAAAATACAAAATAATTATATAGTTGCATTCTTACTTGCATATCACATATGGATTTAAGGAGGTACTTGCATTCGATGGCTTGGATGAGAGTTGTGTTTAGGATTTCATATAGGAAGGATTGCATTGACATTTGGAAAGGAATGAATTTTTGTGCATTTCATGCAGTGGGATACCCCTTTCTTCATATTTCAAGACAAAATTGCACTTGGCATTGTTTGTTAGGTGTGCATATTTACTCTCACTGCTGAGTCATAACATCATTGGTTGCATGGTAATTTCCTTTGAGTAATCACAACCCCTAAAATAAACGCTTAATTTAAAATGAATTAAGCAATTTTATTTGATTGGGTACATAAAAATATTAGGTTTTAGAGCCTTGGAATAGGTTGTGTGAGTAAATTTCTCCAAGACCACTAAACAAAACACATTAGGTTTCTGTCTAGGTGAGAGAGTGAAATCTTTGGTATAATTAGTGTTCTTAGGAGGTTCCTCTTACACGAGAGTTAAGCACGAGGAAATGTACACGTTTGTGGTGGGGATAGCCCCTTCCCACTCTCTGTGTAGCACCGAAGATATTTCTAGGATCTTTTTCATATCTGGGGGATTTCAAGGTACCTTTGGTGCTTTCGAGCTTCAGGCTTTGTTACCCTTCCCATATGGTATATCCCTCATTCGACTAATCTCTTGAGCATTGGTTATATTGGGGTGACCTTAGTTTCCTTACATAGGTATCATAGGGGGTAATTTCATAGGTTATTCTGTGAGTGTCCTGTCTAGGTAGGGGCCGGCCAACACAATCGCTTTATGGATTAAAGATGAGGGACACTATAATTGGTTACACACCTCCACTTGTACTATATGGGAGTTTCATTCTTGTCCTAGGAGAGACATACATTCTACATTTAGGAGCTCATTTATCTTCCCCTTGGCTTGCTTGTACTTGGCTTATATTTTCTTAGAAATTTTCTCTTTATGCGCTAGTTGGCTTCTGGGATCGCGGTTACTTAAGTATATTTATGTTCTCTTGAGTTCAAGTCCTTTTATGTTCGGCATGATTGATATCACTACTAGTATCCTATCACCCACTCCAGGTCCTACTGTGGACCCTGGTGTTGGACCGAGGGGCACCACAAACCCTTACATTGCTCATAGATTTGGGAGTGGTCATATTCCACCCTCTACTCCATTTGTGGAGGAATTTAACTCCCTTCTCCTGGTCTAACACCAGTGTTCGTTCTCATGGGGGTGGTAGTGGATACATAAATGTTGGGTCTACACCTTACATTTCTTCTTATGTCCCATCATCCACTGCACTGTTTCCTTTGAATGCATTTGTCATGATCCATCTTCCATATATCCTATATTTTGGACTCTTTACTTACCAGCTATTTTGGAATAGTATTGTTTTCATTTAGGGTTCATTTTTTGTACACTATCTTTGAATATTTGACCCGTTCATTCACATGACATGTATAATTTTGAAATGGTATATAGGTTAGGATCACATTTCCTCTTGCATTTTTCATTGCCTTATGACCATGCCACCTTAACTATATGTACGAACCCACTTCGTAATGTTACAGAACCATCACACTGCTACTAGAAATGGCATTACATAAGTGGTAGAGAATTCCTATTCGTGGGTGCCCTAGCTAGATACCTATTTTCCATTTGGTACCCATGTCATGAGTCCTCCTTAGGTCTTGGAGTTCCTTATTGTCCTACCATGTCCTTAAGAAAGAGCTTCATATCCCTCTTGAACTTTATGCTAGCCATATCCCATAGGGACTCCCTTGTATATCAAGTTGTAATTACATTTCCTATGTTTTTCTTTCCTTATTGAGATTTATGCCATCTCCCCGCTTCATAGTTATATTCCATGTATCTCGAGCTTGTCTCAATCCTAGCCAAGCAGTGAATTTTTCATATCTTTTGCATATTGATCATCCCTTACCGAGAGGATATCTTCCCCCAAGTGTCCTCATCCTGGACATGCTTCCTTTCATTGAGCATAGGTATGTTCCACTGCTTGGAACTAGTTTGACTTCTTATGACAATCGTCTCCTCCTAGTTGTATACTATAAGCACTTTTATTCTTTTTCAATCTTTCTAATCGAAAAAAGTCCAAAAAAATTAAAAAACATAAAAAGATGGATGAGAAATGATATTACTTCTGGCAGCTGTCGAGTCGTGTCTCCTTCGAACATAGAACTGTATATCACATCCATTGGTTGGATTATTAGTATGAATTTAGGAACTATACTCATTACTCTGAGTTTTCTCCACTAACTGTTTATGCTTCCAGTCCCTATGGAGCCTCAGTTGATGCCTCATGTGTCACAGAGTTGTCCCAGTTTACATGTCGAGTCTATGGTTCCTATGTTTAATCACCTTTTTCCTTATGCTCTTATTCGAAGGAAGTTTAGCCCGAGTTGGCCATTCCTCAGTTATCTTGTCTTTGCATGTCGACAGTTCCCAATACATCTACTAGTTCATGCACATCTTGTTCATTAGAGTTCTTCAAAATTATCTAACATTGCTTAGTACCTCGTGTTGGTTGATGGGGGATGCCTTAATGCACTACTTCCAATGGATTCCATTCCATCAACTTCAGATCATTTATTCTGGAATAGGATTCTAGATTCCATTGAGTGCCTTGAGACTTGCAGTCATCAATGGTAGGTCCTCTCGCCATCGACAGTTTTTGGAATACATCAATGTCCCCTGATTGATGGATTCATTCAAGTGTTTGAACTTAAAACATCTATTCACACTTGTTAGATTACACTATGTACATTTATTTCCATTATTATTATCGATGGGATATCTCGCATCTGGTAACAATATGCATCAATGATCGGCAATCAAAATATGGACCATCATGTTCGACCTCGACACCTTTATTTGCGTGATGCGACATGTACTTGTAGTGGTTTGCATAGAAGACCTACGAGCTTGGTGGCATTCCACACATGCTACCTTCTTGATCGTTTCAGTATTTATGAGATGCCAGTTCTCATGACCATATTTTAGTATATTATCAGATATCTTCATCCACTACGGAGATATTGTATATTGTATATTGTACGTGGCGATGACCACACATGACGTTTGTGTATCATGCCTATTCATGGCCATTGTACTCTTATGTATATGGGACTTATACATGTATATTTGCAGTCACATGATGACATTTACATTGTATTGTACTGATGAGTGGCTGGTTCTTCCACCTGGGTCTTCATTACTCCACTTCTGGGATGGATATAATGTATTTCATCCATCACGTTACCCCTACGACCTCACACATTAGGGGGCATATGTTATAGCTGATTTTACTGCACTTGGTAGATCACACCTTTATGGCCTTCCATGTCCCTCTGCAGACTCCTTGGACCCCCCTTGCTCAAGTTATACTTTGATGTCCCAAGAAAGTCCCTAAAAAACATCTATTTATGTGTATAAGTGACTTTTAATCCAATATCCGCGTGTGTGACACAACTTTTAAGCCAATACCCGTGTACATCGGTAAATGTGCATAAATGTTTTCTTTTGAAGTTTTCCTCAGTTAGTATCGAATAACTGGACTGTTGGCCTTCCATATGCCTAGAAAATGCTCTAACTCGATCCTCCATTTCCTATTGGAGGGATATATATTGATCCTCTTTGATGCATTGAAGGAGGAGAATTTTGGATAGCAAGGAAACTATAGTTCATTTTTGCCTCACTTGTTTATGCTTGAGTATTCATCCCTTTGTCCCTTTGGAGCACACATTGCTTCTCTTCCCAATATTTCCTTTTCTTTGTAAGCTTTCCATTGAGATGGACGATTGAAGTGGTGGAGGCCCAGGTGGAGGACTCGGTTTCTCCATTTTGATGAGGCGCCGATAGAGTTTGTCACTGTTCTATCTCTTTTTATTATTAATAGAAATATCCATTTCTCTCCCATTAAATGTGTATAACTAAGATATTTTTTCCATGGATGTAGTTATATTTGCTTATACATGATGGTTTATATATGCTAGAGTAGGCATAACACTTTGATATATAACATGCTTGTCTTGTTTTCTGTTGTTGAGAGTGAATTATAAATACAAGCATGTTGGAAAATCTCAGTAGGGATCTACATCAACCGTCCGGAATAAGGTACACTTCACATCCCATAGTGTTAGATATATTTATTTCTCTTGCATATTTGAATGGATTTATTTCCAGTGTCATTGAATCTGTTGTGGTCTACCCTAAGCCATAGGAAGTTTTTCTCCGTAACAGAATTGGTGACTCTACTGGGGAGGTTCCTTATTTTTATTTGGGGATTGCGTGCACAATGTGCTTGAATTTCTCTCTGTTTCTTCCTGTTTCTGTGTCGCATTTAGTAGTATGTTCATTCATTGACACTCCCCTAGAGTGCTTTGACCCTTGGGTTGATTTTTTCCACTTTCTTCTCTGTATACGTAGGTTTTAGCTGAAAATTCGCGTACATAAGCTACTGTTCTTTGAACAGTCGCGTACATCCTCCCTTTTGGTTGAGTTTTTGATGTGGGAAGTTTTTGGGTGGGTTGTGAGTGTGGTTGGGTCTTCCTGGGCACTAATGTTGTATTTTGACTGCTTCTTTTGTGACTAGAGACCCCTTTTTCATTGATTTTTCTTTGAAAGTACTTCTAGTAATTTATCTCCTTTTTTTTGTTTTCCCATTAGTGCATTAGTCTTTTTGTCTCGGTGTATTCCTTGGCTTGTGTTTGATGCTTGCTGCAGAGACAGAGAATTTTAATGACCTTTATTGAATTTTCGTTCTTTTATATTGAAAATACAAAATAATTATATAGTTGCATTCTTACTTGCATCTCACATATGGATTTAAGGAGGTACTTGCGTTGGATGGCTTGGATGAGAGTTGTGTTTAGGATTTCGTATAGGAAGGATTGCATTGGCATTTGGAAAGGAATGATTTTTTGTGCATTTCATGTAGTGGCATACCCCTTTCTTCATATTTAAATACAAAATTGCACTTGGCATTGTTTGTTAGGTGTGCATATTTACTTTCGCTATTGAGTCATAACATCATTGGTTGCACAACCATTTCCTTTGCGTAATCACATCCCCTAAAATCAACGCTTAATTTAAAATGAATTACACATTTTTCTTTGATGGGTACATCAACAATATTAGGCTTTAGAGTCTTTGAATAGGTTGTGTGAGTAATATTCTCTAATACTACAAAACAAAACACAGTAGGTGTCTGTCCAGGTGAGAGAGGGAAATCCTTGGTATAATTAGTGTTCTCAGGAGGCTCCTCTTATGCAGGATTTAAGCACGAGGCAACATACATGTTTGTGGTGGGGATAGCCCCTTGCCACTCTTTGTGCAGCGCTAGAGATATTTCCAGGATCTTATTCGTATCTGGGGGCTTTTGAGGTACCTTTGGTGCTTTCAAGCTTTGGTATTTTTTACCCTTCCCATACGGTAGATATTGCCCACGACTGTCCACCTAAGCATTGGTTATATTGGGGTGACCTTAGTTTCCTTACCTAGGTATCTCAAGGGGGTACTTGAATAGGTTATTTTGTGAGTGTCCTGGCTAGGTAGGGGTTGGATAATACAATTTATTTATGCATTGAATATGAGGGACACTATAATTGGTTGCACACCTATGCTTGTAGTATATGGGAGTTTCAGGCCTCTCCTAGGAGAGACACACCTGCTACATTCAGGAGCTCATTTATCCTCCCCTTGGCTTTCTTGCACTTGGATTATATTTTCTTAGGAGTGTGCTCTTTGTGTGCTAGTTGGATTTCGGGATCGCGGTTACTTGAGTATATTTATGTTCTCTTAAGTTCAGGTCATTTTTTGTTTGACATCCTTGATATCACTGCTAGTATCTTGTCACCTACTCTAGGTTCTAGTGTGGACCCTGGTGTTGGACCAGGGGGAACCACAAAACGTTACCTTGCTCATAGATTTGGGAATGGTCATATTCCACCCTCTACTCCATTTGTGGAGGATTTTGACTCCCTTTTCCCAATATTAACACTTAGTTTTCATTCTCATGAGGGTGGTAGTGGATACATGAATGTTGGGTCTACACCTTACATTTATTCTTATGTACCCTCATCCACTGCACTATTTCCTTTGAATGCATTTTTCATGATCCATCCTCATTATATCCTATATTTTGGACTCTTTACTCACTGTTTCTAGTTGTTTTGGACTAATATTTTTTGTTAGTTTTTCAACATTTAAGCTAGCATTATGTTAGGATCTTTTCACTAAGAGAATAACAAGCACATCAATAACATAAGCACATCACAAGAGACAAGAGACACAAAGATTTTAGGAGGGGAAACCATAAATGGAGAAAACCCCTCAACTTCCTCTAAGATAGTATCACCACAAGATGTGATCCCAAAACAGTAAGATGACCTCCCAACACAACAGCAGCCTTCTGTCTTCTGTCAAGCCAAATTATTTCCTTCTCCAAAGGTGCGCCACACTTGAGAGAGCAAGTGATGTAATTCACAAGTGATAAATAGAGAGACTCTCACTCTCTATTTATATTCTTCCATTGACTTGAAGTGCACTCAACCATGTAGGATTAAATTACAATTACTTACTCGAGCCTACACCTTAATTAGTGTATAATAACCCAAGTGCCCTGAAACTGTGGGGACTTACCTAATGACTTGATATGACTTGTTTACAATATTAATCCTCCCGATCGGAACATCGGGGCATGACCACATGACTCAAATACATAATAGAAACATCCCGGAATAAACATCGGGTTACAATACATAAGATGCATAGAAGAATACATTCCGAAGTTACATATACATCAACACTCCCTCTTAACTAGGAAGGTATTCTTTCGACACAATTTTTCAGCACTGGTCTTCTTCTCTGCATCAACTGGAACATCTTCATCTTTGAGTCATCTTCATCTTGAAGTCATCTTCTTCTTCAAGTCATCTGGGTCTGGATCATCTCTCGATCTGGATCATCATAAAATGGCATCACTGGATCTAGATCATCACTCGATCAGGATCAACATCACTGGACTGGATCTGGATCATCACTCGATCTGGATCACTACTGCTGGATCTGGATCATCACTTGATCTGGATCTCTCGGAGTCATCATAACTGGATCTGGATCATCACTCGATCTGGATCTCCACTGGTCTTCATCATGTGTATACTATCTCGTCATCGGAAGTTCTACAGAGCCAGCCCTTTTTCATGCTGGATGTACCATCTACTCAGAGCTATTCCTTTTTCATACTAGATGAGTCTTCACAGAGCCATCCCTTTTTCATGCTGGATGTGGCATCCACACAGGGCTAGTCCTTTTTCATACTAGATGTGTCTTCTCAGAGCTAGTGCTTTTTCATACTAGATGAGGCATCATAGGGCTGGTCCTTTTTCATACCAGATGTGGCATCACAGGGATGGTCCTTTTTCATACCAGATGTGGCATCCACACAGAGCTAGTCCTTTTTCATACTAGATGTGTCTTCTCAGAGCTAGTCCTTTTTCATACTAGATGAGGCATCACAGGGCTGGTCCTTTTTCATACCAGATGTGGCATCCAGACCATGGAAGGAACCTAATCCTCTCACCATGTCACTGCCCTTACATCCGACCATGGAAGGAACGTAATCCTCTCACCATGTCGGAATGGCACAATCCCATCCAACGATGGAAGACTCTCAGCTCACAATGAGGAGAGATTTCTGCACTTATATCTGACATGGGA
>LPNX011138002.1:215225-231652 GCA_001517045.1 Pseudotsuga menziesii
GATCGGAACATTGGGGCATGACCACATGACTCAAATACATAATAGAAACATCCCGGAATAAACACCGGGTTACAATAAATAAGATACATAGAAGAATACATTCCGAAGTTACATATACATCAACATTTTTGTCATGTAGGGTCAATTTTTTGTACACTCTCTTTGAGGCTTTGACCCATTCGTTCCCATGACAATTATAATTTTGAACTCACATATAGGTTAGGAGCACATTTCCACTTGCATTTTGCATTGCCTTATGACCATGTCGTCTTAACTATAGGTATGAACCCACTTCGTAATGTTACAGAACCATCACACTGCTACTAGAAATGGCATTACGTAAGTGGTAGAGCCTTCCTATTCATGGGTTCCCTAGCTAGATCCCTCTTTTCCATTTGGTACCCATGCCATGAGTCCTCCCTTAGGTCTGGGATTCCATTATAGTCCTACCATGTCCTTGAGAAAGAGCTTCATATCCCTATTGAAATTTATGCTGGCCATATGCCACGGGGACTCCCTTGTATAACAAGTTGTAATTGTGTTTCATGCATTTTTCTTTCCTTATTGAGATTTATGCCGACTCTCCACTTCAGAGTTATAAGCCATGTATCTTGAGCTTGTCTCAATCCTAGCCAAGCATAGCCTTTTTATATCCTTTGTAGCTTGATCATCCCTTAGAAGGAGGAGACCTTCCACGGAGTGTCCTCATCCTACACATGCTTCCTTGCATTGAGCATAGATATGTTCCACTATTTGGAACCAGTTTTCTTGCTAAGGACACCTGTCTCCTCCTAGTTGTATACTATAAGAACTTTTATTATTTTTCAATCTTTCTAATATGAAAAATTCCAATTTTTTTTAAAAAAACATGAAAAGCCGGATGGGAAATGACATTACTTTTGGAAGTTGTCAAGTCGTGTCACCTTCGAATAGAGAAATGTATATCAAATCCTTTGGTTGGGTTATTAGTATGAATTTAGAAACTGTACTCATTACTCTGGGTTTTCTCCATTGACTGGTTATGCTTCTAGTCCCTATGGAGCCTCTGTCGATCCTTCATGTGTAACAGAGTTGTCCTAGTTTGCATGTCAAGTCTATGATTCCTATGTTTAGTCACCATTTTCCTTATGATCTTGTTCTAAGGAAGGAATTTTATCCTTATTTGAGCATTCCTTAGTTATCTTGTCTTTGCATGTCGGCCATTCTCAATACAGTTCCTGGTTCGTGAACATTTGTTTGTTCAATTTCTTCCAAATTATCCATCATTGCTGAGTACCTCATGCTGGTTGATGGGGAATGCCTTAATTCCATCCTTCCAAATGATTCCATTCCATCAAATTCAGATCATTTATTCTGGAATAGGAGTCTAGATTCCATTGAGTTCCTTGAGACTTGTAGTAATCAGTGTCAGCTCCTCTCGCCATTGACATTTTTGGGAATACATCAATGCCCCCTGATCAATGGATTCTTTCAAGTGTTCGACCTCAACACATCTATTCACACTTGTTAGATTACACTCTATACCATGATTTCCATTATCATTATCGGTGGAATATATTGCATCTATTAATGGTAGACATCAATGATTGGGAATCAGAAGATGGACCATCATGTTTGACCTCGACACCTTTATTCACATGATGGGACATGTACTCGTAGCGGTTTACGTAGAAGACCTCCGAGCTTGGTGTCATTCCACATATGCTACCTTCTTGATCGTGCCAGTATTTATGAGATGTCATTTCTCATGACCAGATTCTAGTATATCATCAGATATCATCATCCACTACGGAGATCTTGTATATTGTATATTGTACATGGCGATGACCATACATGACATTTTTATATCATGCCTATTCATGGCCATTGTAGTCTTATGTATCCAGGACTGCTACATGTATATTTGCAGTCACATGCTGAGATTTATTATTGTATTGTACTAATGAGTGGTTGGTTCTTCCACTTGGGTCTTCATTACTCCACTTTTGGGAAGGATATAATGTATTTTGACCATCATGTTACCCCTTTGACCTCACACATTAGGGGGCATCTGTTATAGCTGATTTTACCACACTTGGTATATCACACCTTTATGGCCTTGCATGTCCCTCTATAGACTCCTTAGACCCCCCTTGCTCAAGTTATACTTTGATGTCCCAATAAAGTCCCTAAAAAAAACTTGTTTATGTGTATACGCGAATTTTAATCCAATATCCGCGTATACACGCAGATTTTGAGCCAATACCTGTGTACATCGAGAAATGTGCATAAAAACAAAAACTTTTGGAGTTTTCCTCATTGATTCCCGAATAACTTGACTCTTGGCCTTCCATATGATTGGAAAATTCTCTGACTCGACCCTCCATTGCCTATTGGAGGGCTATATATTGAGCCTCTTGCATGCATTGAAGGAGGAGAATTTTGGAGAGCAAGGAAACTATATTTCATTGTTTCCTCACTTGTTTATGCTTGAGTATACATCCCTTTGTCCCTTTCGAGCACACATTGTTTCTCTTCCTAAGCTTTCATTTTCTTTATAAGCTTGCCATTGAGATGGAGGATTGAAGTGGTTGAGGCCCAGGTGGAGGACTCGGTTTCTCCGTTTCGACGAGGCACCAACAAATTTTGTCACTGTTCTATTTCTGTTTATTATTAATAGAAATATCCATTTCTCGTCCATTACATGTGTATAACTATGAATATTTTTTCCATGGATGTAGTTCTATTTTCTTATACATGATGGTTTATATATGCTATAGTAGGCCTAACACTTTAATGTATAGCATGCTTGTCTTGTTTTCTGTTTTTGAGAGTGAATTATAAATACAACCGTGTTGGAAAATCTCAACAGGGATCTGCATCAACCGTCTAGAATAAGGTATGCTTCACATCCCTTAGTGCTAGAATTTGCATTAATATCTCTTGCATATTGGAATGGATTGATTTCTGGTGTCATTTAGTATGTTGTGGTCTACCCCAAGCCATAGCAAGCTTCTCTCCATAACATCTAACACGCCAAATTTCCTAAAATTAAAAACAATCATCCTCTTAAATAAAAGAACCAAATCGCAAATAGATCTTTTCCCAAATGTACATTTGATGCAAGGATAAATGGACATACGACACATATGAACTCATCATAACACATGAAATAACACATCCACAAGATAAATCAAAACCGTAACTACTTAATTATACTGATTTCCTTTCAAATAATCATGTACAGATTTATGCAACACTTAGTAAGAAATTGCGATATACTTAATTTCCATTGAAATCCTTTACAACTAGACAAGAAATTTCCACAAGATCCTTCCATAAGAATTGAAAACATGCAATAATAGTTAATTAAACCCTTAGGCTACCATCCATAATCATATAACATTTTTAGATCAAATTACTAAGCAACTTTACAAACAACAATAAAATTAGCTTTCATAAACTTAATAACAATTCATCCAATCCGCAACCAAAAAACATTCATTCAGTCATGAACTCTACAAAGTGAAACCTATCCTCCAAGGGTGCATTCACATAGCCATGTACAACAAATAAACATAAATATGACATGCATCTACATCCATATTCATATCTCTAAACAACTAAACAAATGGTGCTAGAATTCAATTCATTTCAATGAATAAATCACTCGATTTACATCCAGATTTCACCCTATCCATAAAAAAATGAAAATCCAGTCAAGTACAACCAACAAGGGTGAATTTATCAATGACATATATACAAAATAACAGGTAAAAATCATTCAATAAAATCCAATAAACAAATCTTAAATTTTATATACAATCACTGCTAGAAAATAACACATTTCTAACAAACAACGCATCTTACTTGCATATGGAATTCCTCCTCTCAAGCACAAATGAAAAATCAGTCATCTACATCCATTAAGGGTGCCTTTACTAGTAACAGGTACAACAAATTGTAAGGAAACAACATTCATTAATAGCTATGAACAAATCTATAAGTTACATCACAAACACTACAAGAAAACAACATTTTTCAACAACATTTCATCTAGATTGCATCTGATTCTTATCTTGTCATTCATAGAAGCAAAATAAGTCACCTATGACCATGTGGGGCACACTTCTCAATGTAATGTACATAAAAAAACATGAAGTAAAACACTTAACTTTTCTATGCTAAAATAGCCTCATCAAGGCAACATTCCACCTAGTCGTAGACAAAGCCAAGACTTCGAAACTTGAACAAGTCACTCTCAAGCTGAGGCCATGGATACATAGAGTGAGTATCACTCAAGACAAAACTTCTCAACCACAAAACATATATCAAGAGAAAAAAAACACTCTCCTCTCTCGAGATAAAGGATCAATTCCAACCCACAATGCAATCCCACTCCATGCACTTCCCCAACAACACCAGTGAATGATAACTCTCCCTTTACTTGCTCATCCCTTGGTATATCTCCATAAAATTAAAGGATTTACATGATAGGTTGGACATGAGGAAAACCATGGACGTGAATATCTCTTGTTACTTCAGTTGAAATGTAGATCATCATCCATATCTCAAGTCTAGCTACATTCCAACAGAGTTTCAATACCTGCAAGCCAAATACCCCCTCCATAAGATGAAACACATACATTTAAAGAGGATAACTCGAAATATAACCAAGGTAACTCAATCCAGGATCAAAAGTAACTCAAAGGTTCCACGAAGTAACTCCAGCCGAGGTGGCAACCCAAAAAGAAGATATGTAACTCCAAGCAATTCAAAGTCCTTCCAAGTAATTCAAATTCCTCCAATAGGTGACTCAAATTCATCCCCAAGTAGGCCCCATCCATGTTCCAAGTTGAATTGGTGGAGAAAATCAACTCTGAGGAAACCCCAAGCAAAAGATTCCCTTCCCATAATAGCGAAGGAGGAGTTACACCCCTATAGACTGAAAATAGCTAGTGAGGGAACATGAGAGGATAAGAGAATCAAAAGTGGGTCTAAGACAACCAAGAGGAGCACACTAGTTAGGATATATGACAGGAAGTGGGAACCAAGGATCAATCAAAACCCAGAAACCCAAAAATAACTCATAACTCCCACCAAGGAGGGTGCACTTCACAAAAGGGACCACATTAAACATTAAGAAAAGTGTAAAAACACCAACAATGTCCATATAAACTCAAAATAATTACCAAAGAACAAAGTTAGAGAAAGCAATAACTTAGACCCCCAACCCCCCTCACTTATGCATCCATGAACCTCAGCCACATTAGTTACCATTGTTGAGATAGTTTATTTAATATAATTAAAGTGAAATTATTAATAATAAAATAACATTATTAATAATATAATAATGTCGAAAACCATGAACCATGCACCTAGTGCCACACATGACAACAAATGAACACATAAACATAGATCGAAGGAGTTTACTACACCAAGGGTATTACAGAGGACTATGAAAATTATATATAATATTACCTTCTTTAGAAAAGATTAGTCCAAAACCCACTAAATCTACTAAGGATTCAAGATTTTTCATGAAAGGCTTAATAGGAGCTTTCTAAGGAGTAACAAAAGATGACTAATTTTTAAGTATTTAGGCTTACAAATAAAAACTAGTTCAAGGAAAGGAGTGCTTGTTAATGGAGAACCAATTCTCCCATGTATATTTCCTTTAGGAATTAATCTTTTTGGATTTGAATGAACTAGAGTAATCTATGGATTTAAATGAGACCTTGTGTGTCTTATTGTTTCTTCGATCTTAATGCTTGTGGAGCCACCAACTGATTATTTTTCTCAATTTTTTTCTAAATAAAGTTCAAATGAAATTATTGTGTTCATGTTCATCATCAAGAATCAGAGCATAATAATTGTAATTTCCTAGAGAAAAAAAAACTTTCAACTTCATGTCCCAACAATGACACCAAAACAATTGTTGTTCCTTGAGATTTTCTTAACTAAGGAATGTTGTCAAGTCATCCTATGGAGGCAAAGTAACCTCCGTGCTTTATGATCTTCTTAAAGAATCCAACAACTAGAGGGGGTATCCCTCAAATAAATCCCTTTAAGATAAAGATTTTCAAAATAAGCTCATTGGTAACAAATATATAAAGAATGATAAAACTAGTAGGATAATAACTCTTAAAAAACTGAGATAAATACATATTGACATATTTTCCTAATAATGAAACTTAATTATTGCACTAACTACTTTATGACATTCTAAAAGTATATTATACAAGTATTCAAGTTAAAATATAAGTTATTAGTGAATTTAAAAAATATATCATTTTGAATTTGAAAAATTCTATTATCTTGAATTTGAAATTTATATACTAAAATAAAATGGTTTATATTGAATTATGATTATTAATCATTTTATTAATATCAATTAATGTTTTACACTTGAACTCCATAACATATATACTTAATTCAATTCAATATTATTAATCATTTTATTCATATCAATTAATGTTTTACACTTGAACTCCATAACATATATACTTAATTCTCGAACTGTGAAATCAAATATTAAAATATTAATAAAAAATGTAATAATTTACGTATCAACTTTAACTAAACACTGCAAAAATGGTACATAGACTTTTTAATTTTTATAATAATTTTTTTTAATTAATTAATAACAAAACACTTCACCTTTTTTTTATTTTCAATTATATATATAATTTGGAAAAATCTTTTTTAATCGATCGATAACAATATTCCGTGACATAATCTTGATCTTTCTTATAAAACATTCTTAGATGTTCATGGAAAAGATATCATTATACAACATATTTGAATCAAACAATTGCCAATATGTTAATATTTTAGTTGAATATTAAATTTAATGTACAGGGAATTGTCAAGATATCATATAAAAATTGTATAAAACCTAAATATTTTAATATTGTAGTTGATTATGTCGTAAGCGTTACGAAATTGTCCAATATATCATATAAGAAATTGTATAAAACGTTAATGTCTTATGATTGTACTTGATTATGTCATAAGCGTTTGTAGTTGACTACATTATAAATAAATTTATAAGTTTCACTTTATAACATGAGATATTTTATAAAATATTGTCAATATTTTCGATTTAATGTCTTAAGAGAAAATATTAATATAAAACAAATCTGTTTATAAGTTCCACTTTATAACATGAGATATTTTATAAAATATTGGCAATAGTTCTATTTAATTTCTTAAAAGAAAATATTAATATAAAACAAATAAACATGCATGTAGAACAATTTTGCATTGAACTCGACATATACAGCCATGATGTCGTTTTTTTAGGTTTCTACGTAAACATTATGTGCACCTACTCCTTTAAGAAACATAATACTTTTAAGCTTTGGAGTGTTATTTTAAAGAATGTACAAATAAATATACAAGTTTGTAATTATGATTTTATTTTTAAAAATATTTATTGTTATAATTGTATTAAGATAGCGAGGTGTTTTACAATTTAATATGTATGTTATTTCCATTATAAATAAATAAAAATGTAAATGATGTTGGCTTAACCAAAAAAATTAAATTATATTAATTTTATCTTAAACTTAGATATATCAAATATGGGATCAAATATCTCGATGTGTAATTTTTTTAATGTGTAAAAAAATTAAGATAAAGAAAATTTACACCTCAAGAAATTGGATCCCTCTCAATGCTTCATAGATATGGGTTTAAGATAGATCTATACTGGTAATTAACATAAATCTATTTTAAATCCAAATATATCAAGTATCGATAGGAATCTATTTTTTTAAGGTTTAATTGTTTTTCTTGATGTAAAAAATAATTAAAATAAAAAATTTTACACCTCAAGAAATTGGATCATTCTCAATGCTTGATAGATCTAGGTTTAAGATGGATCTATGTTGGTACTAATTTTTTATATTATGAGCCGACATGTTATTCTTCTGTAATGCGGGGTATAGTAGTCATGTCAGTGTTACCCATATTACTTGACAACATCTCCCTCATACTGCGTTGTAGAGCACCTTGATTGTCTCGATGCTAATAACTTAATTTTAAAGTAATGGTTTTGGTTTTAAATTGTTATTTTTAATGTATAAATGGATTTTGCACACCCGAATACCCCATTGCAACAAGATTGTGTAATGTTAACATTTTATATTTTCAATTCCATTAATCCAATTTTTTTTTCCAAATTGCAAGATAAATTAACCAATATCCCTCCAAGTTATTATGAAGCAAGAAAATAATAAATTCATAAAATGTTTGGTGTTAAAAATAGTGTTTATAACTCTTTTTAAGTGTAATATATTTACTAGGAAAATGTGAGGCACTTTCTTCATTCCAAGGATGGTGTCCAAGATAAGCCAAATTGTACAGGGATCAAGGCTAAGTAAACATCTCAATAACAATTGGCTACTAAAAAACAAATATGTCAAAAAGTGGGATACGAATTTGGGTGGAGGAGGAAACAACTTTTCCTCTTAGTTACCTAAGTTACACACATTTAACAAAAAACATTTTCCGGTTCGAAATGGATCAATATATAAAATATCACGTACTTGGATTTTCCACAATCTAAAAATTCGATGAATTGGCTTGTAGGTCCCATTTTATGGGAACGACTCATTTTGCATATTTGGGGTGTGGAACCTTCTAGGGCCTATTTGAGGTCTGAAACAAAATTTTTGGGGTAAAACAACCCATCACTAGTGCTATGGTCCATGAAGTGATTATACGCTGTGAGACCTTTCTAATGGTCCAAATATTTCCTCAATCGGAGTCTATATGTAGTATGTATGCAAAAGTTATGCTTCCCATAAGTCAACCTATCTAGTTGACCACCATGGTACCGAGTGGATTCCTTGTCAGCTCTTATTTTTCACACATGTTGAGATAGTCACACATGGACCTTCAAGAACATTCTAGAATGAAAAAAACCCTAATCCTAATCGAGAATTGGAGATTGCAAAAACCCTAAACTTAACCCTAGACGGTTATCGAGCTATGTAAAATACTAGGTTACTAGAAGAAGAAGGGGAGCCATTCTTTTGATGTATTGTATTGTTCCATAGTTGAGTAGTAGGACGTGAGTGGATGTTAGAGCATAACAAAGGAGGTAAGATATAATGTAGTAGCTATTTTGGTTGCAAAGTCATAGGTAACTCCATAGAGAGTACCATTTCCTTTGTATTTGCATTTTGATATGAAGAGCAACGCATAAAATTCATTTTTTGTTGGGTTTTTCCCCATAGTTAGTTTTCCTAGGGTATATTTTGTGTTATTGTGTGGACTGTGTACTTATTTCCTATAGTTTCTCTTTCAGTTCCATTGTATTTAGTATTTTATGAAGTTAAATTAATAGAATGAACTAGATTGTAAAATCTGTTGCGATGAACTATTCCAGATGAAGTTTATGAATCATATTGATTTCAAAGCAGATTTCTTTGGGTTTTGTGGGTAATTGCAGGATCCATCAGTTGGTCGAAAAATAACCTTCAAACCCTAGCCATCACGAACAAGCATGTTCAAGTAGTGGTGAATGATTGTGAGCATCAATTTTCGAAACTAGAAATACAAGTCGTCGATATCTCACACAACATGGAAATCCTCATGACGACTATAGATACCATGTTCAAATTTTTTATGGACTTGGAGGCTCTAACTCATATTTCAAATCTAAGGGGAATTTGGAAGATAAAAATGACCAAAAAAGGATCCAATGAAATAGCTCGAGAGAGAGAGAGAATTCGAGCTCCAGTACCATTTTTCCTTCCCAATCTCTCTTCAAAATGGAAGCAAAAGTCGACATCAAGTCGTATCAAGGTGAGATCAATGCTCTAGTGTAATCATTGGTTACAACAGTTAGAGGTTTATTTCATAATCCATTAGATAGAAAAGGATCAAAAGGTCTCATTTTCTCTACTAAAGTTAGAGGGCCATGCATTAACTTGGTGGGAAAGCCACACATAATAACTTATGCTAGAGGGTTATCTATAAGTCACTAAATGGGAGGATTTTCCAAGAATCATCAACCCCCCAGTTCTTCCCTATCAAGTATGTAGAGGACCATTGGATTGATTGGAATTACTTTAGAAAAAGGTAGTGGCAAAGTGTGCAAGAATACACCATCGATTTTAGGAAGGCGACTATAATGTTAGGTATCTTACCCAATAACCTAAATGCACTCCTAAAGTATCTGGGGGGTTACATAGTCACATATAGAGGCAGGTGATGCTATTGAATCTTATTTCATTTGATGAAGCTTGTGCATAAGCACAATACCTACAAAAAATAGGCCAAAAGAAATGAGAACAAAGTGATTCAAATTAGAAAGAGAGTCAAGATGCTACCAAGGAGGGTAAGAATAAGTGCATTAGAGGAAATTTGGATGAAAAATTATCCACCCAACCCTAATTAAATTTCCATTTCATCATGTATTATCCTATCAAAATGCTTAAAATTTCAAAAGAGGTGCATATAAAAAAATTGGAGGGGAAAAACAAAAACTACTTTTTGGATAGTATTTTCAACTGATCTCCTTGTAGATTTACTCAAATTTCAAGCGGGATCACTCATTGGATTCAAAATTAAGTTATGCATCCAACAATTACCCAACTTTCATACTTTTAACATCATCTACATCATGAAAATTTGAAAATACATTAAAAAAACATGTTTTTCTCTCACCAGAAACACGTTTTTTATTATTATGTATTTTTAGTTTTTCATGATGTGGATGTTTTTAAAGTTATACAAGTTAGGTACGTGTTGGATGAAAAATTTCATTCTGCATCCAATGAGTGCTCCCTCTTGAAATTTGGGAAAACCTACAAAGAGCTAAGTTCAAAATACAATCCAAAATAGTAGTTTTTTTACTCTCTTTACTATTATTTTACTATTTTCCTTAGGATTTCCTTAGAAGGACCATTTTTCATCCAAATTTACTCTAATGGGAAGGGAAAGGATAGCAAGACTACAACCATGGCACATCAATGCAAGGATTAAAAAAACACTATAAGCATTGTGATATTAATGGCCACACTGAAGAAAAGTGTTGGAAGCTACATCTAGAGTTGAACCCTAAGAATTGCAATAAGGATGCTAATAAGAAGATACTTTTATCCATGGATTCAAGCAAGGAGTTAGAAAGAAACTTGGACGAGGATGAAAAAATTATACATACCACGGTGCAGAAGGAGGTGACTTTGAGTTTCCTTCACCTTGAGGAAGAGAAATAGATGAAGAAACTCTTCCACGTCAATATCCAGGTCAATAAGACCAAGATCGATGATCTATTCGATTCTAGTTCATTGGAAAACCTCATAAAAGAGGATCTAGTTTGTTATCTTGGATTATAATTACATGATCATCCTAATCAATACCCATTAGGATGGTTAAATAAGGATGCTGAACTCATAGTGTTGAAACAGTGCAAGATTAAGTTTTCCATAAGTGTTGATTATGTTGATGAAGTGGAGGTAGATGTATATCCCTGTATGTTTGTGGTGTAGTGTTCAGAATCCCCTACATGTATATGAGGGATGTGATATTCATGAGAAGATCAAACCAATACCTCTTGATCAAGGATGAGAAATCGTTCGTCATTAATGCGCACAAACGTAAATCAAAGGTCTCCAGGGTAAGTTCCAACCAAGCGAAAAAAAAAGATTAGTTCAAGTAAAATGTTTGTATTACTTTTCTTCAGATAGAATTAGCAAGAAGGTGAATCATTAAAAGTGAAGGCATCCCTGAAGGGATCCCATATGAAAAATTTTATTATCTTCAATTTGAGATTTATATACTAAAATAAAATGGTTCATATTGAATTATTATTATTAATCATTCTAATCATATCAATTAATGTTTTACACTTCAACTCCATAACATATATACTTAATTCTCAAATTGTGAAATCAAATATTAAAATATTAATAAAAAATTAATAATTTACGTATCAACTTTACTAAACACTCCAAAAATGGTACATAAACATTGCAAAAATGATACATAGACTTTTTAATTTTAATTTTAATTTTTTATAATATTTTTTTAAAAAATTATTAATAACAAAACACTTAGCTTTTATTTTTTTTCAGTTATATATATAATTTGGAAAAATCTTTTTTAATCGATCGATAACAATATTCAGTGACATAATCTTGATCTTTCTTATAAAACATTCTTAGATGTTCATAGAAAAGATATCATCATCCAACATATTTGAATCAAACAATTGCCGATATGTTAATATTTTAGTTAAATATTAAATTTAATGTACAGGGAATTGTCAAGATATCATATAAAAATTGTATAAAACCTAAATCTTTTAATATTGTAGTTGATTATGTCGTAAGCGTTACGAAATTGTCCAATATATCATATAACAAATTGTCTAAAACGTAAATGTCTTATTACTGTACTTGATTATGTCATAAGCTTTTGTAGCTACGTTATAAATAAATTTATAAGTTTCACTTTATAACATGAGATATTTTATAAAATATTGTCAATATTTCGATTTAATGTCTTAAGAGAAAATATTAATATAAAACAAATAAGTTTATAAGTTCCACTTTATAACATGAGATATTTTATAAAATATTGTCAATAGTTTCGATTAGAAAATATTAATATAAAACAAATAAACATGCATGTAGAACAATTTTGCATTCAACTCGACATATACAACCATGATGTCGTTTTTTTAGGTTTCTACGTAAACAATATGTGAACCTACTCCTTTAAGAAACATAATACTTTTAAGGTTTGCACTCTAATTTGAAAGCATGTACAAATAAATGTACAAACAAAAAGTTTATAATTATGATTTTTATTTTTTAAAATATTTATTGTTATAATTCTATTAAAATAAGGAGGTGCTTTACAATTTAGTATGTATGTTGTTTTTATTAGATATGGAGTTTTATTTATTTATAAATGCGGGTTTAAGATAGATCTATACTGGTAATTAGCATAAATCTATTTTAAATCCAAATATATAAAGTATTGAGAGGAATCTATTTTTTTAAGGTTTAATTGTTTTTCTTGATGTATACAAAATTTAAAATAAAAGATTTTACACCTCAAGAAATTGTATCCTTCTCGATGTTTGATAATACTAATATTTTATATTATGAGCCAACATGTTATTCTTCTGTAATGTGGGGTATAGTAGTCATGTCAGTGTTACCCATATTACTTGACAACATCACCCTCATAGTGCGTTGTAGAGCACCTTGATTGTCTCGATGCTAATAACTTGATTTTAAAGTAATGGTTTTGGTTTTAAATTGTTGTTTTTAATGTATAAATGAATTTTGCACACCCAAATACCCCATTACAACAAGATTGTGTAATGTTAACATTTTATATTTTCAATTCCATTAATCCAATTTTTTTTCCAAATTGCAAGATAAATTAACCAATATCCCTCCAAGTTATTATGAAGCAAGAAAATAATAAATTCATAAAATGTTTGGTGTTAAAAATAGTGTTTGTACCTCTTTTTAAGTGTAATATATTTACTAGGAAAATGTGAGGCACTTTCTTCATTCCAAGGATGGTATCCAAGATAAGCCAAATTGTACAAGGATCAAGGCTAAGTAAACATCTCAATAACAATTGGCTACTAAAAAACAAATATGTCAAAAAGTGGGATACGAATTTGGGTGGAGGAGGAAACAAATTTTCCTCTTAGTTACCTAAGTTACATACATTTAACAAAAAACATTTTTTGGTTCGAATTGGATCAATATATAAAATGTCACCTACTTAGATTTTCCACAATCTAAAGATTGGATGAATTGGTTTGTAGGTCCCATTTTATGGGAAAAACACATTTTGCATATTTGGGGTGTGGAACCTTCTAGGGCCTATTTGAGGTCTAAAACACATTTTTTGGGGTAAAACAACCCATCACTAGTGCCATGGTCCATGAAGTGATTATACGCTCTGAGACCTTTCTAATGGTCCAAATATTTCCTCAATCAGAGTCTATATGGAGCATGTATGCAAAATTTATGCTTCCCACAAGTTAACCTATCTACTTGACCCCCATGGTACCAAGTGGATTCCTTGTCAGCTATTATTTTTCACACATGTGGAGATAGTCACACATGGACCTTCAAGAACATTCTAGAATGACAAAAACCCTAATCCTAATCAAGAATTGAAGATTGCAAAAACCCTAAGCTTAACCCTAGACGGTTATCGGGCTATGTTAAATACTAGGTCACTAGAAGAAGAAGGGGAGCCATTCTTTTGATGTATTGTATTGTTCCATAGTTGAGTAGTAGGACGGGAGTGGATGTTAGAGCGTAACAAAGGAGGTAAGATATAATGTAGTAGCTATTTTGGTTGCAAAGCCATAGGTAACTCCATAAAGAGTACCATTTCCTTTGTATTTGCATTTTGATATGAAGAGCAAGGCATAAACTTCATTTTTTGTTGGGTTTTTCCCCATAGTCAGTTTTCCTAGGGCATATTTTGTGTTATTGTGTGCACTAACTTATTTCCTATAGTTTATCTTTCAATTCCATTGTATTTAGTATTTTATGAAATTAAATTAACACAATGAACTAGATTGTAAAATCTATTGCGATGAACTATTCGAGTCGAATTTTACGAATCATATTGATTTCAAAGAAATTTTCTTTGGGTTTTGTGGGTAATCGCAGGATCCATTAGTTGGTGGAAAAATAACCTTCAAACCCTAGCCATCACGAACGAGTCTGTTCAAGTAGTGGTGAATGATTGCGAGCATTAATTTTCAAAACTAGAAATACAAGTCGTCGATATCTCACACAACATGGAAATCCTCATGATGACTATAGATACCAAGTTCAAATTTTTTAGGGACTTGGAGGCTCTAACTCATATTTCAAATCTGAGGGGAATTTGGAAGATAAAAATGACCAAAAAAGGATCCAATGAAATAGCTCAAGAGAGAGAGAGATGTCAAGATCTAGTACCATTTTTCCTTCCCAATCTCTCTTCAAAATGGAAGCAAAAGCCGACATCAAGTTGTATCAAGGTGAGATCAATGCTCTGGTTTAATCATTGGTTACAACAGTTAGAGGTTTATTTTAGAATCCATAAGATAGAAAAGGATCAAAAGGTCTCATTTTTTCTACTAAAGTTAGAGGGCCATGCATTAACTTGGTGGAAAATCCACACATAATAACTTATGCTAGAGGGTTATCTATAAGTCACTAAATGGGAGGATTTTTCAAACCATCATCAATCCCCAGTTCTTCCCTTTTAGGTATGTATAAAACCATTGGATTGATTGGAATTACTTTAGAAAAAGGTAGTGGCAAAGTGTGCAAGAATACACCATCGATTTTAGGAAGGTGACTATCATGTTAGGTATCTTACCCAATAACCTAAATGCACTCCTCAAGTATCTGGGGCGTTACATAGTCACATATAGAGGTAGGTGATGCTATTGAATCTTAGTTCATTTGATGAAGCTTGTGCACAAGGGTGAATCCATGGACCTGGGTAACACTTTTTGGCAAGCGGATTTCGGCAAAAACGAAAAAAATTACCTCGACCGAGGTTTTATCAAGCCCTCGACCGAGGTTTTTTTCAGCCCTCGGTCGAGGTATTTATAAACCCTTGGTAGAGGTTTCATACCTCGACCGAGGGTTTTAAAATACCTCGACCGAGGGTTTATAAATACCTCGACCGAGGTACCTCTATCCAATAAATTATAAAAGGAGGCCGGGGGGGCGCGGCCCTCTTTTTTCAACTTTTTACCTACGGATGCTCGACCGAGAGACAACGACGGAAGGATTAGCAACCCAAGCACCCCGAAGCAACCCAACCTCATCACAATGTTGGAGCCAAGAGTTAACAATTTAAATAATTGTTTTTCAATTTAAATGGGATTTAAAATAAATGTATGTTTTTATAATTTTGATGTTTAAAATGTGTACCGGCAAGCAGAAATGCTGCCGGATTTTTGAAAATTTGTAGTTAAATTCCCTATTTTTGTTAATTTGTTATAAATATATATACATTATACCAACCGGTAGAGTTTATGCTACCGGTTTAATTTTGAAATTTTGAAACCCTAAACCCTAAACCGGTAGCAGGTAGGGTTTATGCTACCGGTTTAATTTTGAAATGTGTCCCGAGTAAGCTGAAAAGCTGCCCGATTTTTTATCTCAACTGGTAGTGTTTATGCTACCGGTTTAATTTTGAAATGTGTCTCGGGCAAGCCGAAATGCTGCCCGATTTTTTCCAATCCTCCGTGAATTCACGGAGGATTGGAAAAAATCCATAAAACACCAACTAAACAAAACCTATATGAACCATAGAGACAATTAATCAACTGTAGGCCCGAGACAAGTAATAAAAATTTATTTGAAATTGGTTAATATGTTATAATATTAATAAAAAAATCCCATACCTCCTATGGTGATCTCATTTGACATATCTTTCTTGTCGAG